>CABIKL010000171.1:0-28912 GCA_902196195.1 Aptinothrips rufus | reverse complement strand
TTTAACACATAATCAAATTTTTGTTTTTGAACTGTGTAGGTTACAATATCATTTTTAGCATTCTTTTCATTTTTTAGGTGATGTCTTGGAGGAGGCTTTGCGAGTAGCTGGATTGATACGTTTGGATAGCATAGCTGCAGTAGACTGTGTACGCTGGGTGTTGCCTGAGACTCTGCTCTTGGGTACATCCTTGTCTCTTTACATTGTATGTGGAAGACAACGAAAAAGAGACCCTGAAGACATTCAAATTGATATCACAAGAACAGACAGTACTACAGAAAGTCAAGATCCTGCTCTGAAATCAAAGTTCAATTTTCTTACTGCAATTGGTGAGTAATAAATATTTTTTCAATAATTTTATCTCTCTGCTATGTTTTGTCAAAATTTCTTATGTTCAATTTTACAGGAAAATATGTGGTTCTTTGCGCACTATGTGTCACAGGGGCAGTGTGCCCCTCAGTCCTAAACATGCCTTACTATATATCATTCCTTATTGCTACAACTTATTGGTCATGTTACAAACAATTAGCAAGTAAGTTTGCTATAGTTTGTCGAGCACTTCAAGCTTTTTCAGCCGCCCACTTGATTGTACTGTTTATAGTTCAAGTTGCGTGGCCTGAAGATTGGTTGAAAATTGATGAAGATATTGGAAGGTAAAGTTTCTGTTCTCTCTTAATGTTTCTTCTGTTTGTGTCTCTTTGCCCAATTTTCTGTTTTTGCTTACTCTCCTCAACAGATATCTTGCACTGAAACCAGTATACAAAACAGATTGTTCTGATCCTCGCACTCTAATTAGTCAAGACCAGAGTTGGAGTATCTATGTCAATCCATTGGCTGTGCTAATTCTGTACTTCATACTTGGGTATGAATATGCCCTTCTCAAAAGACCAGTGGTAAGTTTTTAGTTGCTGTGAATGGTGTGAACTAATATATCTCATGAGCATGCTCTGTCCTTATATATTGTACCTTCTTTAGATAGTGATTTGAAAGTAACAAATTTTTGTGTTCGTTATTATCAAATTAAGTGTTGCTACTTTTAGAGATCATGGTCAGGGACACATATAAGTTTAACTCTATTCAAAAAATGTAGACCATTCTGAAGCTGCCTGGGATTTGCGGTTTATCTCCTGCTAATTTTGTGTTGCATGTTTTGTGTGGACAAGTTAAATTTACAGTCAGTTGGGACTCTCTGATAGGCTCCCTATAATATCATGATTCTCTAGTAAGAATTTTGTACTTTTGCCATTCAAGTCCTTGGAATGGATTGAATTCATGTAATTGTCCAGTATAGTGCTACATGGAATATAAAATAAGATAGTTTCAATACATGGTTAGTCAATAGCGCGGTTACTAACTCTTTCAGGACAAGGGAGCATCGAAGGCAGGCGGTATGAGTCGTCAACTCTCTCTGCGCCTGTCACAGCAGAAACTATTTCGAAACTCTACAAGCAGGTGGCGTTCTGCCACCAGAAAAGTTCGTGTATGTAGTAGTTCAGTAACTTTGTGTGTTGTAGAGCTTTCAGTATGAACTTGGATTTTTTCTGCTGATTGTCATAGCATACATACACATCCTTTATATTTAAAAATTTTTCTTGTTTCTGTGATACTTATTTTTCTTTGGAATCCCCAAATACCAGTGTTTTTTGTGCAATTTTTTCTCTGAAGGGCTTGCAGCTTTGTATCTTTTTATCATAATTTTAAGTGAAAGAATTTCATTCTGAATATCTGTGCCATGCGACGGTTACGTCATCAGATCATCGTAACACATTAAAGTACGGTATATCAACGAGTCTAGCATCAACTTTGTAAGCACCTGTATCTCTTTTAGAAATTCTGACTTTGAAGTTGGAATACCATTTTTCATTAGCTTTGCAGAAATTTGCCTGGGTACTTCAAAATTTTACTTGTATCATTATACTTATTTCTTCCTTATAATTTTCAATATTTTTTTATTTTTTTTTAATTTTAGGTAACTTTCATAATATTTTGCTTGGGGTCATGGTTTTGCACAGCAACTTTGCACTGTTTTACTGCCAAGGAACATCACCGCTTGCAGACATGCTGAAATCATGCAGTAGCAGTTTGCTCTCAATGGATTTTGATTGTAGTTTGTAGAATATTATTTGGTATTTAGCTCTTCTGTTTCTATGAACAATGCAAAGTATAGTCTGGTGTTGCTATGTAGTAAGGCTTAGATAAAGACCAGTAATGTTAATTTCATGGGTTTGATTATTGTAGTTTTGACTTCGTTACTTCTCATGGTGTTTCTTACTTAGACTGTCAAAAAATTACGATCAGCTCTTTGAATCCCGGTGATATAGTTTTATTGTACTTCATTTCTGAAAAGTATGTACAGTATGTAGTTAATGACAATGCTGTAGTTTTCATCCTATTCATCCAATTAGTGTTGTTCAAAAGATATCTTTTGATTTTTAAGACAGATTTTTTCTTGCTGTGATGCAATTGAAAAAATTGGATGTTTAAGATGCATTTATGTTGGTTGCATGAAGTTTTCTTCTTTGCACTAATTTTCTTGCTTGCATTTAACACGCTTTTGTCTTGTTCTTTTTTCCGTCTTCATTTAGGCCCGAAGTATGCCCGAATGCCATGAGGAAACGCCTGTATGTATATAGTTTACTTTTCCTCTTATTTATACATTTTTACTTATTAATTTGATAAGACTAGGAAAGTGGTTTTGTATGTTCTATCTTAAACTTTTGAATGGGGAAATCTTGCTACACCATCAAATCAGTGAGTGCAATTGCCTTTATCTCTCTGAGTTATATTCAGGTAACATCAATCAGCTTGAAAGGCTTTTTACTTCTTTTTATGCATAAAAAATGTAAAATTTGTGACGTGTCTGATAAGTTGAATTTTGAACCTTTACAAAATCACTTTCAAACAACAGTATAAATGCTCAGATGGCTTTCTATTTCATTCTCTTCATAGAGGCCATCACTTTCCAATAAGTTTGATAGAGGTTTGACAAAAATTTAAGTTTTTGATCAAAACACTGCTGAACTTTCAAAGAAATATGACCAAATCTTGTGAGGATTAGGCTTTTTGTTCGTGTCTTTGTCTATGCATCTTCATCATTGGCATCTTTTAGGTAAACCCAATTCTCATATATGTTGAGGCTGCTTTTGCAGATTGGCTTACTGGATGTGTTTTAAAAAGTTGCCGATTTTGGAACTCAGCATAGTAGCATTACTTAAGTTTCTATGATTTGTTTTGGTCCTAACCGAATCGTGTCACTTTTTTCTCAATTTTTGCGCCACATCTTGGAGGACTACGAATCTTTGTAAGACTTTTATATATTTCTGCACATTTTTTCCCCATTTTCACTTTGTTTTTGTTAAATGCAAGTGACACATCTATATCATATTTTATTTTTACTTTTCTGTATCTTTGTATTAATTCAGATCTGCACGATTTTTTTGATAGTAAAATGTTGGTAGTTAATGGCACAAACCTTGTAATGGCTTATAGAAGTTTGTGATTAGTTGCTCTTCAACTTCTATTTGTTGAAGCAAAGACTTTTATTTGCTTTTGATATTTAAATTGCATTATTGTAAGGAATATTTCACTGTATGGCTCTTTATTTATACATCTGTAGCTGCAAGGTACATAATTATACTGTAAAGATGTTTTCAAAAACATTTCACTTGCTCTATATCGAAGCTTTCAAAGTGCACATTGTGCACAACTGCATAGAGCTAATGGTAGTCAGAAAGAAAAATAGACATTTCTGAAATCCATGCTACCATTTATCATCATCCAATGTCTCAAACAAAAGCAAGGCAGCACAAGAAATTACACTGAATGCTGTAGTAATTCGTGTTTTTTTCTTTGACACATCTAATACTCTAGCATTTCTTTAATATCTTTTTGTTTCAGTTCTTTTGACCAAACTATGTAAATTCTATTATTCATCCTTGCAATTCAATAATATGACTTTCTATTTTGAATGCAGTTGATACAGGGTGCTCTGCCAACAAAGTACCAAACTCCAAGAGCGAGACAAGGAAGTTCTCTGGATCTGGGAGCTATTTCTGTAATTGAAGGGACTGGTGGACGAGAGCGAGCAGAATCGATTCAGTTATTCCCAATCACAGATACTGTTGATACAGAAAAGTGTAAGTCCATTGTTCACTACTATCTTTTTTTCAGAAATGCTTTTTCCTTTTTGCGTATGGTCCTGAAAATTCATTCTGTTGTTCTAGGTGATGATATTAATGATCATTGGCTTGACAAGCTTCTTGACTCAGTTGTCAGTGTTTTCCAACTCATTATTCGTTCTTCTTACATTGTGACCAACATAATAATGATGGTAAGCTAAAAGAAGACTTCATTGCTTTTTATAGGTCTCTAGTGTTCTGTGCTGAGCTGTATCATTCTGTTTCCAGACTTGGAGTATTACTTACCACTCTTGGTTAACATTTGCTCTCCTCCTGTGGGCATCAATCTTGTGGATGGTTCCAAACCAAAGGAGGTGGATGCTGCATTGCTCACCATTCCTTGTGCCATATGCATTATTTTTATTACTTGCTCAGTATTTATACTCTCTTGATCTTACCGAGTTTGAGCTGCCTGAGAATGTCAATTCAACCATCAACCTCAAGCAGATTGGCTTTGAGAAGCCAGTAAATGTCTCACCTTGTAAACCTATTCTGATCAAGGTTTGTATAATTTTGCTCGGTTATGTCGTGCTGGTTCGCTGGCCGTGTTTCTGAGTCCATAGGCTAATAATAATTTTTCCTACTTTCTAGAGTTTGTACACTGTGATGTTTTGGATAACTTTAAGGCAGTACATGCAAGAGCGCTGGCAAGCCAGAAACAGCTCAGCTCTTGCAGACATGGCTGCTCCGCTGCAGATTACTGTGACTACAGCCACATCTGGTAAGAAGAGTACGATCGTTTATCTTACCGGTTCAAATTCTCTGGTTGTTGAAAATGTTTTTAATATTACTGATACGTTGTAGGGATGCAGTCCCCACCTACAACAGAAACAACATCACCATTTATGCGCCGGCTTGGAGTGTATATAAAAGAGCTACTCACCAAATTTTGGATCTGGGTGGTTGCTATTATGCTTTTTGTGATCGGCATAACTGGGGATAAAATGACAGGATTCCGCATTGTGTATATGGCTCTGTTCCTTGTTTTCATCCTCACTTTTAAGGTATAGTTTTAAATAGTCATCTTTCTGTGTTTGAATCATTGCAGAAATTTTTTGAGCAATATTCTTGTTAGAATTCGTTTTGGTTCTAGTTAATGCATTTCTGTATTACAGCTTTCATACAAAGCCTGGAGACGAATGTTGTATGGATTTTGGTTGACTGTCATAATTTTTTCAATGGCTATTCTGGTTCTTATTTACACATATCAGTTTGATAACTTCAACAAATACTGGGCGGAATATCTTGGCATTCCTGAGGCTTTGTAAGTTACTAGATCCTTTACTATTAGTCGAGACAACTGTGCATCTTAGTGTTTTTTGTTTTCTTTCGCCTGACCATTTTTTTATCTTTTTTTTTCAGGCAAGCAGACATTGGTCTCCAAAAATTCCACACAAAGGATTTGTTTGTTCGCCTCATCACTCCTACATTCTTTGTGATAATCACGGCTATTCAAATGAATTACTTTCACAAAGATTTCCTTGCTATCTCAGATATTAAAAGCAGGTGAGCACGCAGTAAATCTTTTAAAAAAATTCTGAATGCATATTATCTCATTTCTCTGCATTAATTAACTTTCATACTTCTTTCGGCAGGGGAGTAAGCTTTTCTCAACAGTCCCGAGGAAGGGCATCACACAAATCGGACACCTCTTCTGAGCCTGGAGCTGTGCCGCACAGTGAAATTGACGGCTCTTCAGTTGCTCCATCCCAACATCGAAGCAAATTCCATGTTTTGCATCGTTAGTATCTTCTTTTCTCTTTTGTTTATCTCTTATCCTTTTTGCTAGAAATCTCACGATCATGGGTATGATCCCAAATGTTTTCAGATATCTCTTCATTGCGTGGCCGGAGGAGCCTGCAGCAAGGGATAGATATACTGAAACAGCTCTATGAACTTGCTTGGCTGTTTCTTGAACTCCATATTTCCAAAATCATGCTCTTGACAGTAATGCTGCTTTGTATTGCTGTGGTGAGTGCTGATCGCCATGATTACTATTCATGAAAACATGTAATTTTGAGGACTGGTACCTTTTAATCTATCTGTATTTGTGATATGTTGCAGCCTTGTGCCCTTCACTTCCTGATGGTCTTGCTAGTTGTAGTTTCGTTAGCCTTTAGTAGCAGAGCCCAAGATATTGCGTGCAACATCTGCTCTGTGTGGGTAGCACTCTTGATGCTCGGCACTATGATCTACCAGATTGAGTACATTGACATGGGAGTCTGGAACTACACATGTGTGGTAAGTGGAATGGCAAGTGAGGATTTCGGTTTAAAAGTTCCAGCAAGAGAGTGAAAACCATTAACGTACTTGTCTTTTATAGAGGCATAAATTCAATACAACTATAAATGATGTTCAGGAATTCAATCTGACTTTAAACAATGCTGTGTGGCTAGGATTCCGGAAGGCATCCAAAGAACGCAGTTTGTCTGATGTAGTGAAGGGTTACATAGGTGAGTTTAAAGGCCAGCAGTTGAGGCGTGTATGCGAAATATTGCAGAGTCATTCCTGAGTCACTCTAGTCTTCCTTGCTAGTATGGATTTCAATTAAAGAAGATTTTGTCTTTTACAGGAGTTATATTAGTGGCTTCATTTGTAACTGTTGTGAATATTCACCAGACATATAAAAGATCTTTGCGAGGACGTTCAATCAGTAAACCTCAGTACATGTTTCCAAGAATAACAAGAGCTGATGCAGACAAAAATATATTGAGCTGTATTAAGTACATCCTGAACTATGGTTTCTACCGGTTTGGAATAGAGGTGAGAAGGCAAATTTAAAGCAGCAATGCATTTAATTGTGGGTTGACAAGGCATATAAGTCCCACAGTAATCTTACTTTGTGTTTTTGAAATTTTAACTATTTTTTTTATTCTGTTTGTTTAGATTTGCATGGTGGCAATGGTGGCTCTCATTGGGACACGTGTTGACTTTTATGCTATGCTTCATGCAGTATGGCTGCTTGCAATGTTTGCTATGAAGCGAGAACATATTGCCCGACTGTGGACAGCTTATACAGCTTTCATTATTGTATGTATCATTATTCAATATGTAATGATAGTTGATGTGCCTCCATCATTATGTGTGGGTGAGTATCGCGCAATGCTGCAATATGTTTTGTTAAAATAATTGTTTTCCAAGACAGTGATAAATCATTTTTTTTCATCTTTTGTTTCATGGTTTCAGATTATCCCTGGGATATGTCTGATATTCTGAAGGGACTCCAGGAATGGATGTTTTTACCGGACCCCAACAACAAACCTGAGATTGGCAAAATAGCATGTGAGGGAATTAAATTGACAATTTCTGTTCCCACTTTGTGGTAGTCCAGTTCTCCTCAAAATCCAGCTTTTCTTTTTCAGGTGACTTCATACTTCTTATGTTTGTCTCTCGCCAAGGATTGGCATTTAGAATAGAAAAGAAATATCCTGATGGAAGTTTCCCAGGTGGTAGTAATGCTAGCATTATCCACGAATATGATAACAAAGATTTTGTGAATCCAGTACCAGACTACATATCATCCATAAGGTTGGTTTCATCATTCTAAAATTGACAACAGCTGTCTTTAAATCGTATTTTACAACTGGTTAAAATTCTCCATCTCACTTTCAGGTCATGGCTAGATGTTGTGAAGCGAGGCACACTTTTGAGCATGATGTGGCTTACTCTAGCCATCATGTTTCTGGCCGGCACAAATAGAGTAAACCTCTTTTCACTTGGCTATCTGATTGGAGCCTTCGTGTTTCTATGGATGGGCAGTGATTTGTATCTACGAGATATTCGAGTCATTCACAGATGGTATTTGAATGTCCATTTGCTTTCATTGAGATATCAATCAATGTGTAAATAGTTTTTCACATGGCATTTTTTGAATTTCAGGTGGAATGCCCTCCTTGGATACAATGTTTCTGTCATCTTTTTGAAAACATTGCTCCAAGTTATTGGCTGTATCTTCATGGAGCAAGTACAGTTAAATGCATGCTGGTTTGTTCAGCTCATGGGCATAGCATGCATCCGAAAATTTCATTCTCTTGTTCCCACATTTTTTGGTCGACCTCCAGAAACTCGTGAGCAAGCTATACTTAATGCATTCTTAATTTAGATAATGAGAACAGGATTTTTCTTAACACTTCGTTTTATTTTCCAGAAAATGGATGCACTGTACACTTGGAGAGCTACGGACTTGCTTGGGATGGTGTTTGCTTTGGATTCTTGATACTTCAACGTCGTCTATTCAATTCCTATTACTTTTTCCATATTGTTGATGAAACCAAGGCAATGACAATATTGGCCTCAAGGTAGTACTGTTTCCTCAAGTATTATTTTTATTACATTTACTGAGATATTTGAAACATATTAACTTGTTTAAATAGAGGAGCTGAACTTATTGAAGAACTGAGGCAGAAGCAGATTATGGAACAAATGGAACGTGAGAATCAAATTTTAGAAAACATAAAGTTCAAGATGGAGCGGATCAAAGCATCTCAAATGAAAGTTCAGGGGCCATCATATCGTGAGCCGAGCAGTCACTTCACTGGTAATTACTTTTTATTTGTCTATTGAAAATGTGAATTTTGATGTGTTTCATGACTTTGTTGATTTGTAATCTTTCCCATCCCCTTCCTCATTTTCTTATTCTTGAGTTATTGCCAGTTTGTCTTCTGAAAAAGGTTCATATTAATCTTGCAAAACCAATTTTATAAGTTATTTTTCTGTGTCGTATCTTTCACATCACTTTGACTGTAGTGAAAGACACTGGACTGTCACACGGATTTTTCACGTGTTGTTTTTGTGTTGTTTTCACCCCCTCTAAACTGTCCATTCTACTTGCTAACATTTTTGTGTTTGTGTTTTGGGTTGTTTTTGTTTTGTCTTGTTTTTTCTTAGTGTTGTAATCCTCAAAACATATCACATTTATTTTGGATTAATTTTCTACAGCTGATACAAGTTGCTGTTTTTCTTTCCTGTTTCTTAATGTTTGTGTAGAGAAGGGTGTAAAGGTATGTAGGGAGTTATACCCTGCTGTACTTGGAATGAGGAAATGCTGCAGCTTTTCAGTAGATATTCAGTTTTGTGTAGCTCTTTTTTCCTTTCACAGTAACTTCCAAATTCTCTTTGAAAAAATTCAATTTTTTTAACAAGCAGGGCTATTTTGCCCAGATAGTTGTGGATCTCCTGCTAGAGGAAGCTGAATGATCTTGTCCCTCATTTATTATACTGCATATGAACAGTATGCTCCCTTCTTATTACCACTCCTTAAAGTTTAAAATTCAACTCATGTGCTAAATCGAATGGAAAATTCGTTAGAATCAGCTGCAGCGCATCCTTCTCCAAGATCGTCGACGCCAGAGTCTCCCACAGGATTTCACACGCCAGTGGATGACGAGGAAGACGATGAGCCTCCTCCCTTGACGCCCCGCGCTGGCTCCCTGCTCCGCACGCAGGCCCCCACGCCCTGCTCGGCCATCATGACTGCCGATGGATACCTAGAGCCTCAGCGAGTCTCCTTTGGAAGCCCGCCGACCTCTGAACTCCTGCCTCGCATTCCATCCCTTGACGATTCGTTTCCGGTGTTCTCTCCACCTCCTTACGGGTCTGTTGTCCAACGCTCCAGAAGACTGTCCAGCATTGGCGGGGCTTGGCGCCCGAGCCTGTCATCGCCACGGCCCTCCATCTCGCGCTCGTCAACTCATTCACATCATACATGTACGCCTCTCTTCACTTTCCATTCATTTACTCTGTATATAACTTTTTTGTTACCTTTGTTTTGTTGTCGTACTGCTAAATACAGAGGGCGCGTTGAAAAAACTGTCTACTGTCT
Organism: Aptinothrips rufus; assembly: GCA_902196195.1. Taxonomy (NCBI): domain Eukaryota; kingdom Metazoa; phylum Arthropoda; class Insecta; order Thysanoptera; family Thripidae; genus Aptinothrips; species Aptinothrips rufus. The sequence continues at coordinate 18,913 of CABIKL010000171.1, read as the reverse complement.
GCTGTCAAATTGATTAAATAATGACGAAAAAGTAGTAAAGAAAATATTACTTTCGATTTTTCTTTTTCTTTTTCACTAACAAAAAAAAAAAATTCTTGTAGAGAAGAGCATTGTTATAGACTCAGAAAAAAGAACTCATTTTTTCAGCTGCCCTGTGTATTGTTGTTTTGTACAGAGCTTTTATTTCCTGTGTACAAAGGCATTCCTGATCCTGTGACATCGAGCCTCCTCTGTCTGCTTTGTATATATACCATTGAACTTGGCAACAGTGTTTTTAAGTGATATTACTGGTTTTACCAGTTTCATCGACCTGTATGTCTAGGGGAGACATCTCATGGGATGCGACAGTTTTGAGGCGCTCTAAAACTCATTGCAAGTAGACCCTATTGCATCCTTATTCTAGCTAAGTATTTTTATTGTAACAATATAATGGTTACGTCTGGGGATAAAGAGTTGCTTTGTATAAGAGCTTGCTAGGATCTTTTATTATTGCTCTTTGCCTTCATTGGTAGAGCTTGTTTTGTACTTGATGGTTTGCAGTTATTGTTATTTTAGCAGAACTCACTCAGTCAAAATATTTTCACTCATTTACTTATGTATGTTACGGATAATGCCCGGAGTCCGGCTACTCCTAAGATTAGCCGGCTAATGTTGCCTACTCTGTGAAGAATTCAATCTATAATAATGTGACCATTATTAAAAATTTTCGTCCGGTTAATTTGTGTAGAATCACTAATGTAAAGTACAATCATATAAGAGAATTCTCTTCATACAATATTTAGCTGTGTGAGGTCCCTTAGTCTGAGTATTTTAGATCATTGCTTATGATTTCTTCAAAGCTAAATTTTGATAAATATAAGTAATGATACCTTCATGTAAGATTTTCTTGTTGCTAATACCTAATTCTGAATTATTTCTCTTGCCATTTTGACTCATGCCATTCACTACTGACTTTTGTACCTCTACGGGAAGGAGCAATAATGTTTCTTGGAATTTATTTCCTAACAGTTAGTATATTTTCTTTCGTTCTAAAATTTCATGAATGGCATGCTTTGTCAATTTTGCTCAGTATCTTGCATTTTAGAACCTATGACACAGCCGGCATCATTTTAAAAAATTGATTGCATTTAAAAACATTTATTTTGACAGACTTAAGTCATTGTTAGGAACTAAAGTTTGGGGTCTGACATGATGTCCGGGCATTCAGAGAGTGGAGATGCTGTTTGCTGTGCACGCTGCAGTACTACTAAGACGCCCATTGAAGCTGGTAATTCTGTTCTTAGGAAGTCTAGCATCGTCAAGAATCTCTCCTGTGATGTCAACATGTAGATGCTTCTCTCTTAGGCTGAAAATTGTGCGATGTTTATGTTCTCTTTGTTTGCTTGTGCTTTCTCTAGCACTGCATCCATTGTCTTCACCAGAATCAGATCATCTCTCTGTATGTGTCCAGTGTAAGCAGTTCAAAAACTCAATTTTAGCAGTGTGTCCCTGGACAATCTTTGATCAAGAAGTGATCAGATGGACAGTGAGGATTTGTGCTGCCTACGTTCTGCTAAGTCATTTTTTTCTTGAGGCAAATCATATAAGCTTTTGCCGTTTTGTAGATTTTGTTTAGTAAGTTATGGTTTAAGTATGCTTGGTAACTAACATTCCAGGAGAAATGTCGCAGAGGGCTATTCGTTAACCAGATGTGCTCATTTTTGTTCATCGTATTAGTTCTTGTAAATTGTAATTAACTGTTCTTCTATGTCCATAGCTATCACTCTTATTTACATAACCCTTAAGCAAGATTGATTATCAAATTAATATATTCCATAATTGCTTTATTTCATTTTGGTGCAAGTAGTGTTTCGATATTGAATGGAAGCTATACACATGAAAGCATGTTAAAGTAATGACGATTTTCTGCTGTCCATATTGTTACTGCTTTCTTCAATTACTAATGTGGGCATGCTGAATTTCGCCTACTGGTAATTGCTGTGAATATAGCAGCATGACTCTTTTCCCTATGTTTTACAACTTTTCTTTTCCACCATGCTTTATTGTGTTTAGTATATGTGGCCAGTTGGCTGCTGCTTTTTCCTGTCAGTTTATATTTATAAACTCTTATTATAATTAGCTTCTAGAAAGCAATTAGTCATATCTCTTACGAAGATAAAAATATCAGATAGTCAAGAGTTAGTTTTCTTCTTGTCTTCAAGTACTCTTCAAGAATTTCAATTTTAAATATAGCCTTAGAAATTTTGTTAGTATCATAATGTATGCTTTTTTTTTTTTCCATTACTGATAATCTATTTCAAGTATTTTTCAATTTAGTATAAGTTGCTAAAACTTTGATTCCTGCTGGCAGCTGTGCTTTCTGGGGACTACTATATGTTCGAGGACATGCCTGAAGCAGACCTGATAGATCCTACGGATGTGGGACGAAAGGAAGAAGAGGAAGACAAACTCGCTGGACAGTTAACTATCAGCAAGGTTGGTGGCAATACTGTATACACTGTCTTGTACTATAATCTCAATGTAAATTTCTGCAATTTTGAATTTTGAGGCACACACTTCATTCAAACTAAACTCCTTTTAAGGACATGGAAGTATATTTTCCAGACTCATTGCTGACCGTCATTACTTGACATTACCTTTTACTGTTCTTTGAGGAAGTTACACTTTGACTGTCCCCATGAATACAGTTGTATCTATGAATTGTTGCTGGAAAGAGCACTAACTGCTATGTCATAACAAGTGGGCTTTGACTGTTTTCACCAGACTATTACAGTCGACCGTATTCGTAGGGATAATTAACTTCTCTGACATCTTTTTACATAGCCATGACTTAAAACACATGAGCATGACACACGTGACTTGGAGAGTCCTCATGGGAATGAACCTTAAGACCCTTGAAATGGCTTGTCAAGATTGAATAAAGGTTGATGCAATATTTGGTGACAATCATATCCTTTATCAATTACTTGAACAAATGGAATGTTGGGCTGCATGCTATTTGTGTAGCTTTTGTGAAACATAGAGTTTGGCGATGATTTTTCTCTTTTTTGGTGTATTAATAATTTGTCCTACATGGTTGTGGTCAACTTTCAACCTCTTTCATCTCATACTAATTTTTGGCCATTGAGAAGTTTACCATGTTATTTTTTCTGCTGGTGCAAAGTAATCTGAGGTTGAAAGCTTGTGCTTACAACGCTGAATATTTTCAGGCTGCAATATTGGTGCTATCCTTGCATGGTCTTATACAGCTGGATTGTTTTGCACCACAGCAATTTCTTTGTTTACTAAATTTTAAGAAGTTCTAAAAAAAATTTAGGTAACGAAATTCCACTTTTGGTAAACTTCACAAATTTCAAACGTTACTTTTACGTTTTCTTCAATTTCCTAAACTTATCAATAATGTTCTGTGTTTCAAAGTATACTGTAATTAATCTATGTTCAGAAGCTTGCACATACTATGTTTCTCATTCATGTTTCATCCTGTGCACATTCTAAGTTGGCCTGATAAAGCATTTGTTGATAATTATTCATAATCCAGTAGCCTCCTGTCTTTAGATGTATATGCCATTGCCTAAAAACCCATTTTCTCTTCCTAAGAGATTTTGTTGTTGACGGCTGGCTGTTCTGGCCATTTATTTGGCTTTTCAGCTTTTCAGCGAGGCGTTGAAGACAGACATCAAACAGGCTGTGGACAAAGCTCATGCAACCTCAACATCTGCCACTCTGCAGAAGAAAGCATCATTTACTACAGCAGATTCCGAACTTAGCACTGGCAGTCGAGGATCTCACAGAAGCAGTCGTAGGAGCAGTCGTAGAAGCAGCCAGAGAAGTGCTGGTGCCTTGGCTGCACCCGACACTATGCCTACCTCAACCTCTTCCTCACATCTCAGTCCGGTATGGGTTTGCCATTTGATTTGCATTGATATGTAGTTATAGCCGTTGACTCATTTCTCTAAAATAGCACTCAATTAAACTACAGTCAGGTAAGTACACCCTAATGATTTAGCTCACTTTCACTCCAACAATTTTTGGTTTTCAGTAGTAAAATTTGATTAAACAAGGCAGCAAGCGATAAGCTTCTTTTTTTTCTTTTCTTTTTTTTTTTCGCTCCCTGCTCTCTTTATAGCTGATTTTTCTTTATATTTTGTTAAATGTATTACGGAGTGAGTATGTGCATGACTGTAGGGTCTGTTTCATGTGCACATGCAAATGTTTTTGATTGAACTGTGCTCCTGCATTTTGGATTGTCAATGCTTATTTTTGTTGGTACTTGTCTTGTCTGATTCTTGGCCTGATATTTTAAGTCATTAGAGTATAATGTGTAAAAATTAATGGTGCTGGAAAAAAGAAAAGGAAAAAGAGTCATTCAGAATTTTGCAATTTTTTAACATACTGGCTTTTGTGTATAGTTTCAATTTTCTTATTGTCGCACTTTTGTATCTACTGGCTTCTGAAGAAGTTTATCTGTTTACATGGTTAACATTAGTGTTGCACAGTTCAATGTTCTGGGTATCAAACTCATTGTAGCGACAATAACTTTGATATATATAGTGTACTTAGATGTAGGTATAGTTTTCCTTGGTTCTTGTTGGATTAACTATGATTCTGTTATCTAGCTTGTTATCTGTGTGTGTGCGTGTCAGATCTCCATGTATGTATATAGCTTCCAGTTTTTTCATTATAGCTCCTTTTTCGTTTTATTGTACATACTGTCTCCAAAAATGCTGATGCCACCGAGAGTCAGTTTTCCTTATATTGTTTGCTCTTGATTTTTCATATACCAAGCTTTCAATATATATATATATTCATCAATCTTTTTCACTTAACTAGCATTCTCATTTTTATTCTTTTTTGATAATCAGGATGTTTTCTCCCTGAAGGAAGACTCTCAAATTATTATCTTTCATTCACAATACCTGCCACAAAATGTATGTATGTACTTTTAAATTGCAGGGCATAGCTGCTCCAAAGGTCACTCAAGTAAGCGGGGAAGACCCAGGAGATGAGAAGCGTCTTGTGCCATCAGAGCATGGTTCCAGTTCAGATGGAGAAGAGTTAGAGGCAGATGAAGTAGGTATGTACCATTATCGCAACTGCATTGTGTCGAGCAGGTTTGCTATTAGAGAACAATGCTGAGAAAATTTTGGTTCTTCTCTTTGTCTTTTCATCCCTGTTTGCTTGATATTGGTTGATAGAATCAGACCGCCACATCTCTCAACCGATTAGAATCAACCAAAGGGGGGTCAATGAGGACAAGAACAAAATTTCATCTCTTGTTATGTGATATGTTACACATTCAAATACATTCTTCACACTTAATATTTTGAACTATTTTGATTTTAGATACTAGACAGGAATCATGGCTCCGCAAGATCAGCCAATTACTTCATTTTCTGATTGTCTCTCTCAATTCGGTTATGGTGTCTCTTACTCGTTGGCTAAATACATTTTCTCGAGACTACCGGTACGTATCAAGAGTTCTTGCTGTGGAGAAAAAGCTTCTGAAGGAGGAACCAGACTTCGGAGAGGGAAAGAGGGTTGGCCTTGCTAAAATGTGGCAACCTTCACCTCAGACTCTGCAGGTTCATCGCTCAAGGTAAATTATTACGTGCTGACTTTCTATATCAGTTTATATCTTTGCATATGCCTAGATTAACCCTAATATAAAATCAACAATATCTTAATCATTTTTTATTTTAAGAATAACATCTGGCTGCTTTTATATTGACTTTCTAGTTGTTATTAGCATAAAATACTTTTGGCTCTTTCAATAAATACAATGAATGTGGGCAAGGATTCATCTTATGAATTTTTTCTGTTGAGATTTATGTGCTTTGATTGTGTTTTGGTTTTTGTGGGAAGAAGGACAGGTGGTGGATGTGAATAAAGCTCTCGATTTATGGTGTATTCGTTTCATACTGTTCTGTTATCTGTGATTGCATGTTTGTCTACTTTGCTGGTAGGGAGGAAATGCTTAACACTAACATGCCGCTACGTGCTGGTATTGGACAATCAAACAGCAACTGTGAAGTGAATCGAGTTCACATGAGGTGAGAGTTGCATTTATATCTGTTGTAGTGTTGTAATAGAGCATGCTGCTGTCCTTATATGAATATAAAATCTTAACAAGATAAAGCAAAATTTGATTTTGCAGATTTTAAGACTTTGCAGTGTTAAATGAGTTATTTGTACCTAACGGCATCTAATGGCTTATCTTTTCCAAAACAGATAAAAAGTTTTGCATGGTTGTTTTAGACATAGAGATATTACGTTAAATTTTTGTAAGTTCTGTAAGAGAAAGAATTTTTTCATTTGGACCAACGTCATCAACTATTTTTTGGTCATTATTTTTTAAAATTTTGATAATGAAGTAGCTTTTTAGAGATCGCTTGACGCAAAATGTATGGATTTGCATGTTTGCAGCAAAATCTTCGATGATAGGTGTGCATATAATGCAATTGTTTTGCACTTGGGTCGATGTGGGGTAAAGTGGACCATCTTTACCCAAAACTTGTAATACAGCTCAAATCCGGCAAAATAAGGGGTGTTCCACTTTACCCCACATTGGACCATTTTACTTTAAACTATGGTACAACATCTGTCGTTGGTCAGTTGGGTCTTTGCAGCTATGTATTAAACTATTAAAAATATTTCATGGCATTCAGAATCAGCATTGTAGGGATAATGTGTGGGGATCTGATGTTTGTAATAAGTTGACTGTGATATTTTACACAAAATTAAACAGTCTTATTTTCAACCTAATGTCCACTTTGCAGGCAGCTTAAAACAGCTCTAATTTGTCTTCCTACTATTCGTGTTCTTGCTCCAAGTCTTGAGGTGGGACTTGATGAGTGTTTGGAGAGGTATGAATAATTGTGGGACTTTTTGGTGTGTTTCTTTTTAACATTTTATCCATCAGTTTTGTCTTTTATGCCACCTACCTTATTAGCTTGGTTTTGCACTGCTGTTGTGATGAACATTACTCTGCTTTCATGATCTTTTAACCATGAATCGGTTATACAGTGAGTAATTTTGAGGAATGTTAATGTGTTTGACGTTAGTTAACTAAAGAAAACAGTGATGCTACTGATTTATTATTTGTGTAATTATTATTTTTATTTTTGAAATCTTATAAATTGAATGGTTTCCACCCACCTCTCGGCTTAGATCGTTCTGAATAACTCTTTCTGAAACAATTCAAAATGGTAAAAATGACTAATTAACCCATTGATACTGAAAACTTACATGCTAGTTTTTGTCTCTAATTGTTTCTTTCAAATTTTCTTTCTTTGGATACGTGGTCTCTCCATCTTGCTTTAACAATTTATTCTTTGGAGTGCTTCTGAGCTATTTATTACTGTCATAAAATTATGTGCATGCTGAAAGCTTGAAATCTGTTGTATGAGTTCTCTTGCTACAAGAGAAGAGTTTTGCTTGTGTTTGTATAAAGGGCACAGGACAGGCAAGTGATCTTTGACTGGTCTTTCTGTCAACATGAATGTAAATGCATTGTTGTTTATTATCTGAACACTTAGCTGTTTTGGACTTATATTAGTAAAAACATCTAGCAGTTTTGTGGGCACATGGTTCTATTCACACGATTTCTGAATGTCAAAAAGATCCAATAAGTTCCGTTTTGCTCGGAATGGTAAAGATACCGTAGGCTGATTTTGTGATGCATACATCTTCAAGGAATTTTAAACTATAACATTCTGCAGCCTTTTTATGAAATAAGATTTAAAATTTTGATTTTGTGTTGTTTTTATGTTATTTTTCAGTAATGTTTCTCCTGCAAGCAGCACTCAAGAAGCTGGGTTGAGCTCTGCTGAACAACCTCCAATCATTCAACTTCTTCTTTCATTGTGGTACACAATTGTATCACATTCAGATCTAGCTTGTTTCTTCATGATATTTTTACATCAAATGAAGTCTGCCACCATTTTATCTATACCTCTCCCATTGATGGTCTTTCTGTGGGGTACTCTAACTGTTCCACGCCCTTCTACTACTTTTTGGGTAGTCATCATTGCATACACAGAGGTACTTTTGCTATAATTGTCTCTTTTCGTCCTTTGCTTCTCCCCTTTGTGAGAACATTCTGTGAAATTATGATCACATTGACTTTTTCAGGTCATGGTAGTAATTAAATGCATGTTCCAATTTGATCTCTTGCCATGGAATCATGAAGATAATGTACCATCAACAACAAAGAACCCATTTTGGCCTCCAAGGATTATTGGCATTGAGAAGAAACCTAACTATGCTGTTTTTGATCTTTCCCTCCTACTGGTTTTGTTCTTTCATAGGTTTGTATTTTTGTGCACATTGAAGTCCACTAATTTTCACATTTAAAAAAATCTTTTTTTTTTTACTTTTTTTTTTAAACCGTTGTATTTTTATTTATTTTTAGTTGTTGTTTTTCAGATTTATGTTGAAATCTTTGGGTCTTTGGAAATCTCTGTATGAGGATGATTCAAATTATCCTCAGGAGAATGATCACTTTGTGATTGTTGAGAATAATAGTGAAGATGAGGTAATTAAAACATAGCACACATCCATGCCCTTCGGGCATGTGATCGACCGTTGAACTTGAACTTGAACACGTTTATCTGCACATTTAAAAGCTATAAACCTTGAACATTTTTTATTTTTTTTAATTTTTTTTTGTTGTTGTTTGCCTTCTATTTTCATGCTTATTTTGTTCCACTTTATTACATAGCGAAAACGTCAGCAAGATGAGAAAGATAAAAAGAAGGATGATAAATTAAACAGTGAAAGTGCTTCATCCGTACGCACCGCCCATAGTGATCCGGGGATTCGCCGCGTGTCAATCTATGAACCAGGAATGCAATGTGAGTCTGAACGTTCTCGCACTGTTGATGTTTTCTACTATTGATTCTTTAACTTAACACAATATTTCTTTCATCAGTAACTCATCGTGGGTCCCTTAAAACTTTCACATTGTCTGACGGACGCAGAATCAGTATGATCAGGCCATCATGGTTAGAAGATAGAGACCAACCAACAACAATTCCTGGCAGCTCAAATCAGGAATTACTCGTCAATAGCACAACTATTGAAGGAGGGGCCTTGGATGGATGTGCCACAAGTCCAGTTGACTCAGTTCAAAGCAAACAGATTCTTGTTGTGAAAACATTCAGAGAAAATGCTATGGATCGTTTCCCATCCATTTTAAAATTGACGTAAGACCATAAAAGGATTTAGTGCAATTGTGTGCAAGTTGTTTGTTGAGAGATTAAACAGCAACATTATTTTGTCTTCAGGTGGAAACGCTATTTGACCTCAATGCGTACTTTCTTTAAATTATTACTTGATCCAGGTTCAAGAGTGAATGCTGATGTTTATGCGTACATGTTTCTATGTGACTTTTTCAACTTCATGGTTGTCATTTTTGGCTTTTCTGCATTTGGGGTAAGTTGATAGTTTTCTTGATGCCTATTTATACACCTGCTATTCATTCGGTCAGATGTCTAATCCCACCGTTTTTTGTTGTTTTTTTTGGTATTTTTTTGTTCCTCCAGTCTGCTGCTGGTGGAGGAAGTGTATCTGAATATTTTGAAGAGAACAAAGTACCAGTACCATTCTTGGTCATGCTAATTTTGCAGTTTGCCTTAATAATAATAGATCGCACACTGTACTTGCGCAAGTACATCCTTGGTAAAATTATTTTCCAGTGTGGTCTTGTTGTTGGAATACATATATGGATGTTCTTCATTTTACCTGCTGTCACTGAGAGGTAAAGTTTGAAAGAGGCCATAATGTATTTTGTTCTAAAATCTGAATCTGAAGGTTGAATGGATGCTTTTTATCAGTATTTTTGTAAATTTTGTTTTCAGACAGTTCAATGACACACTGCCACCTCAAATGTGGTATGTTGTGAAGTGCTTTTACTTATTATTGTCAGCCTACCAAATCCGTTCAGGATATCCAACCCGAATTCTTGGCAACTTCCTATGCAAAGCATACAATTATGTGAATATGTACTTATTTAAACTGTGAGTAAGGCCTTCCATCTATTTAATTAACTTTAGTAGCAGAGCAGATTTATTTGCTCACTCTAACCAGTATGTTATCCTCTCCTTAATAAAAATTCATTCTTCTTCTTTTTTTTTTAAATCCTTCAATATTTTTTACAGATTTATGCTCATTCCTTTTGTTTTTGAACTTCGTGCCCTCATGGATTGGATGTGGACAGATACTTCAATGACATTGATGGAATGGTTAAAAATGGAAGACATCTTTGCCCAACTTTTCCAATTAAAGGTATCTGAAGTATTTGATATCTCTTAATTCAATTTTTAAGAAAGAAAATTGTCATTTGATGGATTCATTTTATCTTGTAACTGTTTTTTTCGCAGTGTGAAAGGCGAGCTCAATCAGAGTATCCTCAACCGAGGGGTGTTCGGAAAAACGTAATTGTCAAGTATCTAGTTGGTGGTCTTGGTCTCTTCTTCATCATAGCAATTATATGGTTTCCTTTGGTGCTTTTTGCATTGGGAAACACTGTTGGCAGCCCGAATTTACCTCTGAAAATGACTCTTCGTATGAGACTTGGGCACTTTGAGCCCATATATGATATTGCAGCTGAGGGAAATCAAATCAAAGAGTAGGTATTTTGCTGTATGCATGTGAGAAGAGATGCTCTTTTTGTCTCAAATGATTTGCGTATCAAATTTTAAATAAAATCTTGTTTTTTTTGTTAGGTACTCAGAGTACCAGTGGCATATGCTGAATGGTGTTTATCGGCAACACCAGGCTGCTCAGAATTTCTTGTCAAACTATGACAACCAAGCTGTTGCTATGATCCTTTTCAACGTGCATTCTGGTAGTCTGTGGACTATCACTCCTCCTGATTTGTTGGAACTAAGAGATGAAGTTGCTTCTGGTAAAGATTGCTTTATTTCAATTTACACTTTGTTTTATTTCAGTTAAGACATTTTTTAGTTTCTCTTTCTGAAACTAGATTTAATGCTGATATTTTTTCCTTCACAGACATGCCGTTCAACATCACAATGGATTGGCGTGTAGAGCGGCGGCAGAGCAGTCCCGAGGATAAAGGTTACTCTGAGGGAACTCATACCATTCATTTGCCTGCTCTGATAAAAGGACAACGGAATCCTGTTAGACAAGATTTACAAAGGGTAGGTACATGCTTATTCTTGCTGAACACTTTGATTGGATTGCTGTCATTTAATTTGTTTCAATATCAACTCATTCTTATTGTAGCTTCTTGAGGGAGCAATCAGTCCTCTTGGCAACCTGTCAAGTCAGAGCATCCCGGTTGTTATTCCAAATCTCCTGCCAAAACTGATTAAAGTGAACAGCAATGGTGCTAACCCTGTTTTGCAGCTTTTACCTGGAAAAAGTAAGAAAATAATTTATATTTATGTCATTGTTCTGATTATTTTGTTTACATTGCCTGACACATTTTAATATTGCAGCTGCTGATACTCAGTACAGAGACATTACTCTCAAAATGAACTTCGGTAGTTCAACTCAGAGGTGGTGGACTGGGTTAGAGGACTGCAGTGACCAAACATACCATGACATTTTATCAAGAATTCCTTCTCCCCCATCATCAGAGTCTAATTGCAATCAGACACTCCTGATCTACACATTCAATGATAAGACTTTCCCTGCTACACTCAGTGTATTCTCAGGAAAAGGGTAGGTTATTTTTTAAAAATGACCGGACAAGAAATCTTGAAATTTGGATCCATCCCGTTTGTTCTGCTTTATTAATATTTCTTTGCTTTCTCCATTTTCCTTTCCGTAGCATTATTGGATTATATGCTTCATTTGTGTTGGTGGCAAGTCAGTTTGTACGCTCCTTCTTCAGCAACTTAGCATCTAAAATTATGTTTGAAGATCTTCCCAATGTGGATCGAATACTACAGGTATGTTTCACTGTATTATGGCTTTCTTAATGTTATGTTTTTGGATCTAGCATTTCATTAATCTCATTTCTGTTTCAGCTTTGCCTTGACATCTATCTTGTTCGAGAGAGTGGAGAACTGGATCTTGAGGAAGACTTGTTTGCCAAACTTGTGTTCTTGTATAGATCTCCTGAGACTATGATAGAATGGACTCGTGAACGTAAAGAGGGAGATGATAGAGACTCTCCAGAAGCCTCTGTTGCTCAAGAGTGAAGCCTTTTCATTTCAAAATTGTGGAATCTTACACGTACCAGTGATAGTCAATTGCTCTATCTATTTGAGTTTGTGGAGGTACTAGTCCAGTTTTAGTGAACTATAAGAGTGCTTCTGTGAATGGACATAAACAATTCTACTTACTTTTTTATTCATTCAAGATCCAGTGAATATTTTTCGATCTACTGGTCTTTTGTTGCTGTTCGTAATGTATGTACCTGTCTTCTCTTAATTTCCTTTAATTTAAGTAGAAAATGTTAATGTAAAATGTCAATTCTGCGGTGATCATCCTCAGCACAGAATTTGCTTTGTTTCTGATGCCTCCTCCTGGTAGTCATAAACATTTCTTTCTTCAGTGTTAAATGAATTGACAACATTACTTGTTTTAAACAGCCTTTCCATTATTCGAATCCCCATTTACTGTATATCTTGGTTGTGAATTTATGTGCTGCTCTATCGGAAAAGTCATTTTTTGTCATTGTGTCTTGAGAGAACAAAGTTGCCATGTTGATGCATATACCACATTCTTTACCTTGTTTGCATTGTATGCAACAGGATTTTTCTATTTTCCAGGTCATTCAGCCTTTGTATATAAGTTGAAATTTATTCAAAATCTTGATCAATGTCTTATCATGAATGGTCCACCATTTTAATCAGCAGCTCATGTTGAGTGCTTGTCTAATGTCTCTAATTTGCCAATGCATGAAACATTGAATATTCTAATTAGTGCATGTTTCATTTAGCTCTAAATGTATCATGTTGTATTTTTAACAACAGAATCATCTAGAGTAAAATTAATTTTTTCAAAAATCAAATCAAGTGATTAACTGATAAAACGCACAAAGTATGTCTAATGTGAAAGGCTCTTTGGAATCCCTTCACATTTTTCATTGCCTAAGTTGTATACTGTAATTGTCTATGTGTTTTGACGTCGCCAAAGATCAGGGAAAGTCATTAATAATGTTCTAATGAGCTTTGTAGGATTTTCCTCTATTTTGTGATGCATTTTGCATTTTTTAAATTTGCTTTTTGTAGTGTGTTTTGGTTGATTTTTAAAATGCACATTAATGTAATCAACTTCTGTTGTATGATATGCCTTCAAAACAAGTGCGATATGAAACTTTATGTATTGTAAGCTATTTTGTTACGACCAATGTGTTCCGAACTTGCTCAGTGTTTTTCACAAATTATAAATTACGCCAGGTATGGCTCTCTATGTCCATCAGAGAAGTTCCTTTTAAAATGCTTGAAAACCCATTAGCTGTATTGTGTTTGAGAAACGATAAAGAGGCCTTGTTATCTTCTCACACATGTATAAAAGCGTGGAGCTGTATTTTAATGAACTTATACTGATATTGGAGGAGTTTAAATTTTCTTAATAAGTGGTGTTTCAAGTTGGGATTCATACAGCTTATGACCAATTTTACTGTTACAAAGATTTTCTTCTGGCACTGGGTAACTTTCAAATTTTGTAGATTTTTTTTTTTTGTTTGGACGATTGTAATGCTTAGGAAGTGTGTAGCATTTTAGTCAATTTTAGAAACAAAACACGTCCTAATTCCTGAAACCTTTTAAAGTTTTGGTAGCGTTTGGAACATTTTAAAAATCTGTGTTAAAGACTATGCCATTTTTAGTATAACAAAGGGTCACTCAATTCTGATAAGCATCATGCCTTCCTTGGGATCTTTTTTTACTCTAAGACTGAGATAGTTTCGTTTATTTCTTCTTCTGTTTTAATTTTTATATTATCTTTGGTGGATTTGTCCATGCATTTTCATGAATCAGCTATCCAGAAACTCAACTGCTCTTGCAACACATTTTTTGAGTTTCTTCTGTCCATTGATTGCATGACTTCTCAAATTAAAAATAAAAATGCAACATAGTGCCACAAGACTGCTCTTATTTTATGTTTTGGTATATGCTGAGTGTAAGTACTGCATGTTATCTTGTCTATTGATAGAGTGTGTGGATTCCAGCACAATTCACCATGTTGTCTGTCCTTTCTAGAAATCAATGATCTCTTCTGAAACTCACTAATTATGTTTTTTTCTAGATTTCCAAAAGACATTGTTATTTGTAAATTATTTAATGTCCTTACTTTGTAACATGTCTTTGTCTTAATAAAGTTGTTTTTAATTAAATAAAAGGAAGATCATAAAAATTAATCTACTTTTATGGAAACTCTACGGCGCGTCTCGCGTTGCCAATAACCTCGGGTGGTCGGCAAGCCGCACCAGGAGGGGTCCCGGATTGAAGGAGAGCTCCTCCTCTCTCCTCTCTACAAAAACAAAAATTTCCCTTTAAAAAAAGTAATATCTTTTGACGAGATTAAGAGCTAGGATCGGGAATATGTCATAACATGTCATGCATAATAGGCTACTGTACTGGAGGGACGGTAATAAATCTTCAGAAAGGGTGAGAGGAGCGAAGAGTATTTCTTCATCTTTACCAAAAAAATTATTAGACAAGAAAGAGATAAATAACAGTGTAAGATTTAGCTTCTAGCCAGCTTGATTTTTAAACAAGATTAGTTGAAGTACAACAGAAGCAAGTCCAATTTCAAAGCCCGAAATCAATCGCTAAGTTACGTATCAATCTTGACATTTTGACATGTGTACCGGTACGTACAGTGGCGGTGGGAGAGGAAGATCGCCCAGTGATAAATGGGTGGTCGAAACGATGTTGAAGCGATATAGAATCGATATCGTTTCGACCACCCATTTCACACTGGGACTGAAAGGCTGGCTCATAGAGTAACTAAAACCACTCGGTAGGGCGGGCCTTGTTGCGAACGAAAACGCGCCTCTGTCTGAACGATTCCGGTAGCGCGCTACACAAAATGAGCCAATCAGAGCGTTTCTAATGGGCAGTGCTGCCACATTGGGCGCTGAGAACCACCATTTGGGCCCCTTTGGTTGTTCCACTCGCGGGTTGAAACGTAAAAATTAACATGGAACGATAGGGATTGGGCTGTAAAGAAAAGCAGGTTTCCCTGTTTCCTTTCCAATTGCAGTTTTATCGGCTTTTTCGAGAGAAAAAAAATCGCGGTTCGACGGTTGGCGAACGACACAACACGGCGCGGCGCGCGGCTCACTATTCGTTTTCCTTGTTGATGTTTTTCATTAGGGTTATCTTAACTTTTGAATATTTTTTAGTGCCATTTCTTCACTAACTAGGTTGTTGTTTTTCTCTGAACAATATGGACGAAGACTACCCCAATCCTGAAGATGAATTCGAAATGATGTACGGCGACGATCTTGAGCTATTGGATGAAATGGAAAATGGTATGGTCATTAAGTTAATATCTGAAATCAATGAATTATAATAGACTTAAGGCAAGCTGTTATTTAAGCCTCATACTGCTTTCTTACTCCCATAGAATTCCCTAATGAGCGTCCAACAAAGCCTGCTCCACAACCCACAGTCCGCCGCAGTCTGAAGTTTTGTGAGTCTTCAGATAAGAATGAGAGTGCGCCTCTATCTTACAATTCAAACTCTGAGGTAAGAATTTCGATTAATTTGAGAGCGATTAGGAGAGAGCAGGGCAGGTTGGATTAGGCGGGGTAGGATGGATCGTGGCACGTACTCTGTAACGTCACTTAATGATAAATGTTACTTTTTGTAATTCACTGGGACCCAACTTGCCTCACCTGATCCAATTTGTTCTGTTCTTCCTATTAATGGTTTTTGCGTAGCCACCGACATTATCATCCGCTACATCGACAGTGGCAGAGAGCAGTTCGTCATCACGGAAAAGAACTATTGATGACATATTTGGTGACATCGATGACATAGAAGTCGAAGAAGCCTTAGAAAAAAGTAATGCAACTGGTATGCGAAGATTTCTTGTTAGCTTCTCATTAGTTAGACTCTGCTAAACAATTATATGTCCAGCAATTTTGTCGTGTATTAATCTTGTACATTCCCTGTTATTTTAGAACAGTCCTCTAAGCGCTCTTGTAAACAGCTTCCCATGGATTCATCCATATTCTGGGATCAAGAGCCATTATCAGACCCGAATCGAGACAAAGAGGCAGAATTAATTGATCGAATCAATTCATTACGCAGGAAAGCATTCCTTGATTCTCATCAGGGGCTTACTTCTGAATCACCTTCAAGTCTCAAGTAACTTTTTGGATGAAATAATTGCTTTTTTTTTGTTGTTGTTTACTAAGCCTTTGCGCTTTTGTATTTTAACAAGTATTTTTGGTTTCAGGTTGAAGGAAAGCAATACTATGACAAAGGGAGTGCCTAAATGGCCATTTGTTTCTGTCACTAGTGAGATAGGAGACCGGGTGTATGTGAGGGTAAGAAGTGAGGAATACATGGAGGAGGAGGTATGTACTGTCTTATGGTCTGCTTTGGATTCTGCTGTTGCTTTTGTAATTGCTATACATATCTATCATCCATTAGACACCTGAATTTTTCTAAGACTTGCCTGTATTTTTCCATAGTATGAAAAAGTTTCTCACAAAGGAGTAGCAGCTGGGCTGCTAAGGACTCAGTTTTCCTCTTTAAAGGATAGTGCCATGAAAATTGTAAGCACTTCACAGTACACCAATTTCAAGTTTATCAAAATTAATGTGTGTGTTGAAGTTGATGTTACTTAAAAATTTTAGCTGGAGAAGAAGCAAGAAGCCACCATAGCTGCTCAGGAAGCAGAGATAATAGCATTGATGGAGTCTGAAGATGGAATTTCAAGTGAGACTGACAGTGACGATTTGTGGGTTGTCAAGTACAAACCTTCTGGATATGCTGAACTTTTGAGTGAAGAGGTAGACTTCTTTTATTCACTTTAGTGCCACAGATATCATTTCTTTCCATAACTATTTCATAATGCACTTCTTCATTCCTCAGAGTGTTAACAGGACATTGCTCCATTGGTTGAAACTCTGGGACAAAGTTGTATTTAGCAGAGAAAAAAAGACACGCATCAAACCTAAAGAGGAAAAAAAAGGTATTCTTTAGTATAAATTTTTCTGTGTTTGCTTTGAAAGAAAACTACAATTAGATCTAATTGTTGTTCCGATTCTTTTTCTTGAAGCTGATAATCGTTTTCAGAAGAAACCTTTTGGGCAAATTATGACTGATGAATTGGATGAGTATGGTCGACCCCAGTATAAAATGGTCTTGTTGTGTGGACCACCTGGCCTCGGAAAAACAACTCTTGCTCACATGGTTGCAAAAATAGCAGGTGTCTGAACTTACTAACATTATTTGCTCTATTTTGATTGTCAAAATATTTGACAATTTCTTATGCTTCTTATTATTCAATTCCTTTCCATAGGTTACAATGTAGTGGAGGTGAATGCTAGTGACGATCGTAGCCCAGAAGCATTCCTTACCCAACTGGAAGCTGCTACACAAATGAGATCTGTCATGGGAAAAGATCCAAGGCCAAACTGCTTAGTTCTGGATGAAATTGATGGTGCTCCATCGGTAAGATTTTAAAATAGAGATAGTCTTTGACACAAAAATGTTTCTGAGTGTGCTGAAATTTCATTTTGTGATTTTCATTTTCAATTGCTTTATTAGGCATCTATTGAGACATTGATTAAGTTTGTTCTTGGAAAAGATGTTGGGAAAGGAAGGGGTAAGAAGAAAGCTGCTGCTGGTATCTTGAAACGACCAGTTATCTGTATTTGTAATGATGCATACGTGCCAGCTCTACGTGCTTTACGCCAGAGTGCATTTGTTATACATGTTCCTCCTACTGCTTCTGAGAGGTAAAACAACTAGAGAGTTGGAGAGGTTGTTGATTATTGCATTTTTGCCTTTAGGGACAAAATGCTAGTGTCCATAACTCTCATCATTGACTTTGTCTTCTCACTCAGATTAGCTTCAAGACTGATGACTATTGCTCGGAAGCAGAACATTCAGACTGATCTGGGGGCCATGTTGGCACTTTGTGAGAAAACTCAAAATGACATACGATCTTGTCTTTCACTGCTGCATTACTTCAAGTCACAGAATCGTCCTGTTAGACTAAGTGACATACACCAATCAAGTGTTGGACAGAAGGACATGCAGAAAGGATTGTTTACTGTATGGCAGGAAATATTCCAAATTCAGAGAAGCAAAGGGTTAGTAAATGGGCTTCTATTATATTTTACGACTAAACTTGGCTTCACTTCTAACTGTATACTTTTCATTTGAATGTTTGGTAGAGCTTTCACTCATGCAGCTGAAGCAGCAGACAACAAAGATTCACAAACAGCTAATAGCACACCGAAGATTAAAAGTCATGAAACATCTATTGGAGCAAGGTATGTCCGTTCTTTGTGTACTCTTCTGTGATAAAAGGTCAGTATAATGTCATTCTAACTTTAATGCTGTGCTTTTTTTTTTTACTTTTTTTTTTCTAGAATTCAAAAGGTTTTGAGGTCAGTGCAGAGCCATGGGGACTACAATCGTCTTGCCCAAGGCGTCTTTGAGAATTACACTAATATGAAACTCAGGGATCCCTCCCTGAATGGAGTAAGTATGGTGTACTGTTGTCTGACTGCCCATCATTCTCTTTCTTTCTTTTTTCTTCTTTTTCCAATAGAATGAAAGCGCAGCTTGTAATTTTAAGAAAGAAGTTCCTTTTTCCATTCATTCCTAGTTTTGATAGGGATCATTCAACAATTACGTGATCTTTTTTTGGTGATTTTTTCACCCCCCTCCCCCCATGTGATCACACCGTAATCTTTTGTTGGACCCCCCTCCCCCCTCGCCATGATTACGTTATCTTGGTCCACGCT
>CABIKL010000170.1:0-28918 GCA_902196195.1 Aptinothrips rufus | reverse complement strand
AACCCGCGTCCAAATCAACATTAGCCGGTCTGGGATCGGCTAGTTTTGCTCCGGAACGACATTAACCGGCTACTCCTATCACTAGCCGGTTAATGTTAGGAGTAAAAAGGCTTCGGGCTACATTAGCCGGTGCGGACAGGCTACTCCTAACATTAGCCGGTTAATCTTAGGAATAGCCGAACTCCGGTCTTTAGCTCAGGGAGCGACTTATTATGCTTTCTGTTTAATATTAAATTTGATGCTTTACCGCCCATGCACTTAAAGTTTAAATTCCTTCGGTTTCCCCCTCCCTCCATGGTTTGGTTTTCCCCGGTTTTCCCTCCACAACGCGTTTGTGTGGGTAAGTCCTTAAGATGAGAATTTTGTTCCTTCTGTTGTAGTTGCTTGCAGTATGAGAAGAAGTTCTAGTGCACTGGAGTGTCTTTCCTTGCACCCCTTCCCGTCTCAAATTTTGCGCTTTTGTTGACTTCGTCATAAATTGCCTCCGCTATCCATATTTTTCCCTTGAAAGGTTAGTTGCAGCCATGGATAAAGAAACGCTTGTGTGTGTACCAGGTACGAATTCAGTCTAACCTCTCAGTTCTCATGTTGAAACCCTCTGTAAATTGAGCTTTAAATCGAATTTTGACTTATTATTTGATACAAATCTGACTTTTGGTTTTCCGGAAGGACAACGCTTAAGCATAGCGGATAAAAACCACCTGTCAGGTCGAGGAACTTACGAGCGTTTAGGTTATATATATGCTACATTAGCTGGCGTCGTAAAAGTTGAGAAGCAAGACAAGGTATTTGAGTCTTTTTGGCTACTTCTAGAACCACATGATAGAATAGTGAGAATGAAGTCACTCTAGAAATATCTCAGATCGTAAAAACACATGTTTGTTTATGTTGAACCAGGCTGCTCTGATTGAGGTACAAAGCAGTAATGAGCAAAGTGTAGTCCCAGCTCCAGGTGATATTGTCACAGCCAAGGTATTTTTTTATCAGTTTCTGGTTTTGAATATTAATTAGGTAATGTTTTTTACAAACCGATATTAATGCATATTTTAAATTTCACAGGTAACTATTGTGAAGCAGCGATTTTGCAAGTGTATTATTAAATGTATTGGTGACATTGTACTTTCACGACCATACCGAGGAATTCTGCGCAAGGAAGATGTCAGAGCTACTGAAAAAGATAAAGTTGAAATGATCAGATGCTTTCGGCCTGGAGATATAATATTAGCCAGGGTTGTATCCTTTCATTTGCCTTCCTTTGATAATTAACTTTTCATGTGCAGCCTTATCTTTTTGAACTTGAACTCTTAAACCGCAGGGCCTATACAGACCTGCGGCTGTAAGAGATCTACATGTTGTATGAAGTTTGCTCCTCATAGTGCACACATAAAGACTTTAACCAACGGGGTTTTAGTGTTGATTTTTCTTCTTCTATCACTTGCTTTTTGAAAAGAGGAGTAAGACTTGTTTTTTTCAATTCAACCACGCTAAAGGAATTGGTCAATATGAGTGGTGTCGCACTTTAAATTGACACAATTTCGCACAGAGAAGGGTAAAAAATTGATTGAAGTTAGGCAAGGTCTAGTATAATAGTTAAGAAGGTTTTCCTAAACTTAAGAAATATTATGGATGAAATCCTGATTTATTTTTTTATTGATTGTCAATTCTGTGTAACATTTCTTAATGGTCTGATAGTTACCAATGACTGAAGTGCATTCTTATCAGCTCTCCACTGCTGAAGATGAATTAGGAGTAGTAATTGCTGACAGTGAAGCAGGTATGTAAGCGATCTAAGGTTGTTTGTTGTAAAAAGCATGGATCCTCCGAAATTTTTCTTAAGATGGCACAAAAAATCAATGAGACTTACTGTTAATACTATCTTTACAGGAACTTCAATGGTACCAATAAGTTGGACAGAAATGCAATGTCCAAAATCCCTTACAAAAGAGCCTAGAAAAGTGGCCAAAGTTATTCCAGAACGACTTAGTGCTGAAGTGTCATAATTATATGAAAGTAGGGAATGAACCACAATTTCACTGATTTTCTGGTAAAGAGAAGCAAAAAATTTAAAAATTTGCAAACTGTATATAGTGCACAAAATTTTATGCATATATAAAAAGCATACTTTTAGTACTACTGGTTTATGATTCATACCCTTTTCATTCTTAAGTTGACAGTATATTTCTGCTCCTTTACTTTTATTTCAATTTTACCACTTTCATGCAAGACAAATTTCAAACTATGTTGTCAGTAGGGACTCTGTACTGTACCATGCTAAGTACGCACTGCTTTGCTTTGTGATATAAATGGGAATGTGAGATCATTTCAAGAGTAAAGGGCCAAATGCAGCATTCAAAATTCTTACATTTAATGATAACGAGTGAAATATTTACAGACCTCTATTAATTATACACAACAGCTTAACTTTAACAAAGCCATGACAATTAACAGTTTTTGCGAAGAACTATTTCTGTCAAGAGTTATACGTAGTCAAACATCAGATGAGATATCTTCCTCTCTCCTTATATAATCGCTTATAACAGCATGTAAGAACTAGCAGAATATCACAATACAACTTTCCAAGTGTTAGAATGCAGTAATGTTAGCATGATAAAAAAACACTTGTTTGGTTCACAAGCATAAATATAGAGTATTCACAGATGACATAACTTAAAAGACTAGAAAACCCCATACAATTTTTATATTATCAGAGACCTAACCTGTCTATATCAAGACTAAAGTCAGTCAGTTTGTTGTCATATACCTCACCCCAGCAGCTGCCGCATATAATTTCACAAAACTGGTCGACAGTTTTCAATGATTTATAATGCCAATTTGATGACAGTAGAATACTAGCTATCACACGTCAGTGCATTCAATATCTCAAAACACAAATCAAAAGAACATGAGAGGAAAGTAGATTTAAAAAATGCATCAGTTTCCTCAAAATTAAAAAGCAAGGAATGCATTTTGAACAGTCCTTATATCATGTGAATCAATGAAAAGATTGATATAATGATAGATGAAGGGGCAGGCCAGGACCGGTAGAGCCCCAGTCTCGGCCTCTTCTAGAGTAAGATGGCGTGAGTCACACACAATCATGACGGGCAAAGGTAAAGGGGTCAAAAATTGGGAAATGTGATTCTGTGATTTATGGACAGGCCTAGGATGAGTCTTGAGAACTTGCATGATGTTTGAAACATTGCGCAATGAGCTTCTGTTGGTGACGGACTTCTATGTTTCTTAAATAATTCAAGGTCATAGCACTTGAGAAGCTGAGCTTTGGCTCACATAGATTATTGCACCAGTGAAGTTAATACCTGCTGCTAATACAAATACAGGAAACCAGCGTCCATGGGACTGAGTCACCAATTCTGCAGTCAGAGGGCCACATAGAATTCCTGGAATTGTTGCCTATTAAAAACAGAAAACAAGAATGGTATTCAATGTCAGTAATTTCATTTGAAACATATTGGTGATCTATTTTACTGACCAGTGTATTTGATATGGCGAATGTAACTCCAGCATGGTTTGGTGCTATGTCAGCATGATTACTAAGATGTCCGGCTGAATTACACGCACACAATCCCATTGAAATTGAAACAATACTGCAACAGAAAAATGTTATGAGCAATTATGGGCCAAATATTAAATTTGCTATTCTGTCATTGTAAATTAATTATAGACTGGTAGATAAAATAATGCAGTTTGTCCTTAACAACACACTCATTAACTTACATGACAGCAGACAACATATTATCAACTGCACAAAATGCCAATAAGAAAATACCAGGACCAAGGAGTCCAATAGTTGTCATTAATCTTCGAACAGAGAGAACTGTCCACCGGCGCAAAACTAATGTGTCAGCAAAGTGACCAGAAACTATGGAAAAAGATTGACCATTTAGATTAATTGATCAATTTTTGCAGCAAATAAGTCATAACTTTTGTTCTTGTTTGGCTATTTATACATACATATGCCCGTTAGTGAGTTGACTACATAAGGTACTGCAGTAAGACTTATGCTTTCTTTGTTGGCCCCAAGATTACGAGCAAGATAAGTTGGAAGCCACTGCATTATAATGTAATTGGACCAATTCATTGCAAAGTGGGCAATGTACAGTGCCCAAAGAGGCCAATGACTCACAAATTCACACCACTGGACATTTTGGTTTGTGACCTAACAACATAAGAATTCAAATTTATCTTTATCAATAAGGATTATATAAATATAAAAAATGCAACTGAGCAGATTAAATTAAAGAACCAACCTTTGGTACAAACAGTGGTATTTCATCTGCTGAAGAACTTGCATTATCATGATACAACATCAACCAAATAAGAACCCACAAAATGCCCAATGTTCCAAAGAGAAAGAAGGCTGTTTGCCAGGCAAGATGTGGACAGAGCTGTGAAAGAAAGTTTGGAAATGTTGATTATATTACAAATAAAAGAGTGGCTTAAGATTGAAAACTTCGAATACGTACAACTGAGGCAGTAAACTGCCCAACTGATCCAGCAGAAACAAGGTAGCTGTATGCTCTAGATCTTTCCTCAATTGGTACACTATGGGCAAATATATGAAATATTGTAGGCAGCCCTAAAAACAGAAAAATGCGTAATCCATTTAACAAGGCAAATATAATTTTCTCTAAAAAGAGAAGAAGAAAAAGATTTATGATAATTAAATCTCAGATCACACAATTTAAATAACACACATACTCACCAAGTCCCTCACCGAGACCAAGCAGAACTCGGCAAAATATTAATGCAGGCACCGATGTAGCTAATAAAGGTGTAATTGTCGTAGAAACTGACCAAAGAAATACAGCAAAGAGCAGCACCAATTTTCCACCAAAACGATTTGCTGCACAAGCACCTATAACCTGGTGTAATGAGAAGAAAACAGTTAGTAATTGAAGGTAACACTTAACACATTTGCCAACGAAAGAACCTAATCTGATGGTTCGTATGTACCTGACTCGTGAAATAGCCAAATGCAAATGCGGACAGTATCCAGCCTTGCCAATGAAGAGACCACTTGAACTGATCTGTCATTGGCACAATAGCAATAGGCATTATCACTCGGTCTGCGGCATTGATGAAATTGGCAATAGAACATAATGCCACAATACGAGACGTCTTGGCTAACATCTTCTGTCGAACCATATTTTACACTAAATTAGCCGAATGGAAACGTCAGTGCGCGGATACGTGGTGCGATTAGGTTAACAAGACCATGATCACAGTAATCCCATCTAAAATACCCCAGAGGTTTGTATCAAGAACCAGAATAACAAACGTGACAAAGAAAGCGATAGAAACAAATTACATTGCTTCAAAATATTTAGCATATCGACTTGTAGCAGAACATCTTGATCATGTTTATGTGTATGACAAGTCGACGTGTTTACTATAGACGGCGCCACTGGTGGGGCGACGGCGCGACGGCTGCGCCATCTGATTTGTTTTTGTAATTCGTTCAAATTCAATTCGTTCAAATTCGTTGGACTGTGGATTGATTAGACCGGCTGATTACTAAGTTCATCGAGGAGTCGTAAGAGTCATAAGAGATATCCGTTCTGAAACCGTCTAATCCTTCAGAAGTTAATCATGACTTCTGTGTCAACAAACCCGTCAACCCTTCTACCATTAGGTGAGTATTACGAGCTGAAATCGTACGCACGTTCGTCACAATTTTTAGCAGTTTGACAAATTCTGATATGGCACCCACTGAAAGTTTACTGTGAATGATTGAAATCACTCTAGCTTGTTTGACCATACCACCTAACTAGCCTGTAATACTTAGCACACAAAGTAAGCATGATGTTCTAACCTCTTCCTCTTTATGCCGAAGTCCGGTGAACACAGTACAAAATTATTCATAAAATTTGATTTTTCGTATTGATTGGTAATAACTTCCATTTCAGAATTGGTGGATAAATGCATTGGATCCCGTATTCATATTATCATGAAGAACGATAAAGAAATTGTTGGTACCCTCTTGGGATTTGACGACTTCGTAAACATGCTCCTAGAGGATGTTACAGAATATGAAGCAACTCCAGAGGGGAGAAGAATAACAAAACTTGATAATATTCTTTTAAATGGTAACAACATAACTATGGTAAGTTTCAACTACCATCTGATCATGCTACCATCTTATAAGACTGTTATGTCACTATGGATGTCTTTTTCTTTTGCAGCTGGTACCCGGTGGAGAAATGCCCGATGCTTAGTATTAGAGATTAGTATAGGATACAATTCACATTTACAAGTTTTCCTTAATCAATGTACAAAGACATTCATTCATTCCCTGTAAGTCCTAGAAATATTTACTTTTTTCTTTTTTTGCCAAAACATCTCTGCTTTTAATATGATGGGAAGGTCCTTGTCCAGTCATATTTTTGCACTTGTAATTCTTATGTATTTGGACTTCATTTTTAAACTGAATTTTGGAAAATTGTAACAATAAAATGAAAAATCTTGTTTACAGTATATTTTAATGTTCCTCCTTTCTGTTTACCTTTGCACCATAATGCATCTCAATGCTTTTACAAGCAGAATCTAGCCAGGGTTGCTACGCCTTCTTAATTTCAAAATTCTCTGACATTCCCAGGCCTTATGTCGCCAATCACCCTGATACTTATTGATTGCTTAACTTCTAAGCTGGTAATGCCAAGGAAAAACAGTCCTCAGGACGAATGAGTACTTAAACATTGACATTTCCAGTTTTTGCCTTACAATTAATCCATCCTCTGACATTTCCAGGTTTTGAGTGACAATAGCAACCCTAGAATGTCATGAAATATTCAAGGTTGTAAGGAGGTTTTTTATCTTACTTTTTCATCTTAAAAAATCTTGAGGAGTATGACGAGTTTTGTGCTGAAGGGAAAGTAAGTGTATTTTTCAATAAGTTGTGGAAAGGAAACTATTTTCTGAACTGGCTAATTAAGTAATTTTATTACAATACACAATTGCTTCTAAAACGTCAGATGCTAAAAATTTGGCCACGGGCCATGGAGTATGACTAGGAACGGCTTGCTGACACAAAGTACGATTTAAAAATTATAGATGCTAATAATACGTACAGGAATATATCGATAAAAAGTGGAAACACTGTTTTAATAATTAAAGTTCATTCTATCTCAACCAACACTTCTGTGCATATTCTTGTTTTCTCTTGCCTTGAAAAAAAGAAATGCTTAACAAAAACAAATAATCTTTAAATACATTTTTACACTACCCAGATGGTATTGGGTATGCTTAAAAATGTTGACAAAGTTTTTGCAAGGTGTACTTCGGACATCATATCGACACACAAAGAAACCAAACAGGACGCCGGCTCCCCCCCCCCAAAAAGTCATTATGTAGAGCGAGCGTATTCTTCAATCAGTTCTTCTAACAGTTGCTTTATTGAAGGACGACAGGAGGGGGACTGTGACCAGCATTTTTCTATTAGAGAAAAAAAGCACTCATCCTCTGAGCACCTGATTCTCGGAGCTTTAGGACGATATCCAGTAGCTACCACCTGCAGATAAATTAACATTTTTATTTACATTTATTTACACACCAACAGTCTTTAAGTTTGATTGGCAGTGTTTGAAGATCTTCACCTTGTAAATGACTGTGTGGTCTCTTTCACCATAGTAAGGATGTTCCCCAGAAATCAACTGCCACATAGTAATTCCAAGTGAATAAACATCCGCAGAAGTTGTTGGTTTGTTCCCTCTCAGGACTTCAGGTGCAACATAGCCAACAGTGCCCTGCCAAAATAAACGACCTGTGCTCAATCACTATAAAAGTGTTGCAAAAAGCAAATATTTTGAAGGTAAGAAAGTACTTTACCTGAACTGAAAAAGTTTCGGATTCAATAAGTAAGGAGCTACCAAAATCACATAACTTGCAACTGTCTCGCATAACATCCACCAAAACATTTTGAGGTTTCACGTCAAGATGCAAAATTCCATTTTCATGACAGTAAGCTATAGCAGAGCATAGTTGTATGCTATATCTGGAATTTATCGAAATACAATTAAGTTCTTGGTTAGACAATAAAGAAATAAAAAAAAATTAAACCAGAGTGATCAATCATACCTGAATCGTTGAGCAACATTATCTTGAACTAAACCTTGATCAATGACTTTCTGGAGTGAAAACCCTGGAACTCTCTCCATTATCACTAAACCAATAATATCATCAATTTCAATTTCTATCACTTTTAGAATAGAGACTATATTGGGATGATCAAGCTTCAAAGAGTTCATTTCGTTTACAAGTTGTCTCTTTGCCCCAGGACTGGACTGGACTATCTTCACTGCCACCATGTTCCCTAAAAGAGCATACAAAATTTGAAACATCTTTTCAGTGCAGCAAATGGGGAAAAAATGTATCTGTCCATACCTTGGTACCTGGCAGCAACTACAGTACCAAAACTGCCCTTCCCTAAAATACTTATATCACTATTTTTTTTAAGTTTAATCTGTTTTAAACTTTCTGCTCTGTCAGGAGTGCTGAAAGAGGGAAGATGGGGGTCACTGGCCTTCTCAAATACATCACAAAATAATTGTGAACATGAATCACTTAACGTGGAATTATCAAGAGAATGTTTTCCGCCATCACTCCATGGTAATTTGCGGGCGGTTTTCACTTTCATTGGAAGCTGGGCACGTAGCTGATTTCTGTCCAACGAGTGCACGAGATTTTGTGAGAACAGAATGACAGGTAGGTTACAACAGCATTGACGTGATATCAGAAAAAGCCGCATACCTGTGTTTGGAGCCGGAGAGTATAGCGTGAGCCACTGAGCTCTGAGGAGAGTTCTTCAAAGATGAAACGGTATGAGGGCTCCATGGCTCTCCTTGAGCATGACGGAGTACATTATCCAACGTATGGCTCACTTTGGGCGAAATCAAAGCTATGCTTCTAGGACTAGCCACATGCCTGATAGAGGCTGAAGCCAAGTTGGCTGTCATGGTTCAACCACAACGTCACACCTCTAGAAAGTTAGTTCCAGCGGGATTAGGAATTGATCCAGTTTCAGTTCCACTCCACAAAGCAGTAGGGCGAAAGGTAACACAGGTAACACACTGATGACCAGGACAGTCCTCCTGACTTCGCGCGGCCTCGCCGCTCCGTTTTGTAAACACTCCGCCTTGTAACGCGTTTGTTATATCTTAACTCGTCTTCATTCATTCAGAGCGGGTGTACCAACAACCAGCTACTCATTTACGGAACTTTTCTAATTTCCTCTTTTATTTTCTGTGCAGATTTTCAGCTCATACAAAACGAAAACATTTATAGTTTTTCTTTAATAAAAAACAAACAATTTTTTTCGTTTTTATTATATATATACGTTGCAACGTATATCTTATACGCGGCTGTATGTTTCTAGTCATGTCGTATGCAAGAGCAATTCCAAGAAGAAGTTTTCCGGCGTTTGTCATCTTTGTCATTAACATCCGGCTACGGCCAAGCCTTTTCCCAATCGGCGTGTAGTGGCCTGGCGCTAGTATTCATGTAGGTTTCACGACACAAGTTTTAAGTTGTTTCAGACGTTCAGTGCGTATTATTTGTCAAATATGTGTTATATTCTATTCGCTTACATTGATATTGAGAGTGTGAAGTGAACTCGTTCTCGTTGTTTCGCCTCTTGTGGACACGTGGTAGTTGTGCGGTCTGTTCGGCTCGCTGTATGCTGATGTCTTACTGATGTCTCGTAATTAATTTATTTCGATCTACCGGTGCTTTTTATCTCGTTTTCAAGATTTCTGAACTGTACCTGTGTGACTTTTTAAGCTATAGTTAGTATCTATTCGGAAGGGATGATTATGTTGTTTATTCGTAGTGTCCCTTGAGAGGTTATGGTTTTGTCCTGTAATTTTGGTCTCGAAAATTTTCTGTTATCTACTAACAGTATTTACTTACGGTTCGGTCAATCCATTTCGCCCTAAATTTCTTGTTCGTTATGCAAATTACTGCAGCTTAGACTCGTTCATCATGGACAGAATGTCAAATGACCTGTTTGTATGTGTTCTGTCTGTGGAATCTTTTGTAAATATTGTTTTTTCTCTTTGTAGCCAAAATGTCTGAGGAAAATTGGGGAGATGAGGGGGAGATCGGGGGAACTGACCTCGCAGCTGCACCCACAGCTGAAATGCCAGAAGTGAAGCTCTTTGGGCGGTGGAGCTGTGATGATGTACAGGTTTCCGACATGTCTCTCCAGGTATGGGTTTCTGCAGTATTTGTATTGTGGTGTTTGCACCATAGCGAATGTTACTAATTATCTGCTTTTTGCTCAGGATTACATTGCAGTTAAAGAAAAGAATGCGAAGTACCTTCCTCACTCAGCTGGCCGCTATGCTGCCAAGCGTTTCCGCAAGGCTCAGTGTCCCATTGTTGAAAGGCTTACAAACTCCTTAATGATGCACGGTCGCAACAACGGAAAGAAACTAATGGCTGTCAGAATTGTCAAGCATGCCTTTGAAATTATCCATCTGCTGACCGGTGAGAACCCTCTGCAGGTCTTAGTTACAGCTATCATCAACTCTGGGCCACGTGAAGATTCAACCCGCATTGGTCGAGCTGGTACTGTGAGGCGACAGGCAGTGGATGTGTCACCTCTTAGGAGAGTCAATCAGGTATGTCTGTGGCTCATGTTCTGCTTGAAGCTGAATCGTTCCAATTTTCTTTCTCTTCTTATTTTCTCATCTGTTTTCAGGCTATCTGGCTGCTTTGTACTGGAGCCCGGGAAGCTGCTTTCAGGAACATCAAGACGATTGCTGAGTGTGTGGCCGATGAGCTTATTAATGCTGCCAAGGTAAGTGGACAAATCTGTTTGGTATGATATTGATTTGTTTGTGTGCACTTTTATCCCACCATTACCAATTATGTATCCCAAATTTCAGGGTTCATCCAATTCCTATGCAATCAAGAAGAAGGATGAGTTGGAGCGTGTTGCCAAGTCTAACCGTTAAGTGTTTGTCTTTCCACATCAATAAAAGATGTGAAAACACTTGTTTCTGTTGTTCAAATTTTCCCCTTCTCATTCGCACACCTTATGAGGTCTTCTCATGTGTCAAGTTTGAAACTTAAGAACTTGACTCACTAAGTACAAATTTGTCCAATTATTTAAGAGCAGTTGTGACTCAGCTGAGATGATGTCTTCAATGCTAAAATTTAAGAGGAATGCAGATTTATATGTTAATATATTTACATGATGCGGATGTAAGACTTCCTGCTTAGCAGTAATTTGGATTTGGTTTATAAGTTTCGGAAGATACACCGTGATCTTGACAATCATGACACATTCTGTGTAAAGATTGCAATGTATAAGAAGAGAAAATTACATCAGAACATTGTAGTACTGCTGTGCTTTGCTTGCTGTTTGCTTCTGTCGAGTACAAGAACTCATTATACTACAGCGGCAAAACATCTCAGACTGCTGTTTGGAACCACATGTCTGCATTCGGAACTCCACGGGAAGCGGGTAGAACAAGGAAGTAAGAAATTGTGCTCACTCATGCTCTCTCTTCTTCTATCGGCTGTCTGTCAGTATTACTCTTATGTCACCAACAAGGGAAGGTCTTCATGTGGGTTACTCCGATTTTCAAGCCAATTTTTTTCTGTGGTCTGGAGCACCTTGAGAGACCAGAAAAAATATTGTCAACTGCTGAGGTTCACTTTTGAACTTGCAAAGGTTGAAAATACAGAAAATGAGACTTTTGATGCTAAATTTCAAAACTGTTGGATTTGGCGCCAATTTGATGGTGGTATTTAAGATTCTAAAAGGGTCAATTTCTGGGCCAAGTCTAAAAGTTTTTAAAATTGATACCAAATGTGTCGTTTTGTATGTGTTTGACCCTGCTCATTTTGGTTTTGAAGTCTATTTGAATGTACATTTAAAAATAACAATTGTATTGCTGCCAAGACATTACCTAAAATTTCATTCGAAAACCTTAAAAAATCCATCTGAAGTCCAAGATTGAACCTGAGCAGCTGACAATATTTTGTCTGATCTTTCTAAGTGTTCAGGGCCTCAGAAAAAAATTAGCTTGAAAATCGGTGTGACACATCTGAGGATTTTTCCTTGTAAGAAATATTAAAGTCATCAGGGGTCTGACTAGACTTGAAAGTCAAGCAGGGGGCCATAGACTATGAAAAAAAAATAAAAAATATTGGTTTGTAGGTCTTTATTTTCAAATATTTTCAATTCATAATCTCGGACGTGTCCTAGTCCCTGATTACTCCGCTGAGAGTATCATTCGAAATAAATCAACACATTGCTTGTTGGAAATCCAAGTTATGATTGATAACCGTTGCTTACGAATATTCGCGTTTAAATGGAGAAACATTTCGTCAACATACGAAATAATCAAAAGCACTTTGAACGAAAAGTATGTTGTTTCCCGCCAAAACCAAACATTACAAACAAAAATTTAAGAATCTACCTAAGAAAAAAAAAGCCTCAACCTTCCTAGAACTCATAAATTAAGTTCTTTGTAGTAAGGGGATGAAAACGATGACGTTGGCTAATGCAACCGACGCCTTTTAGTTGAATTGCCGCTCTTGCCGCTTTTCACTCCACCGTCCCTTCTCCCCCTTCTCCCCTCTCGCAGCCAGCTGTAAACATGCTGTAAATACTACGAAATGTGTCATTCTGAACATTAAACATGCGACATCAAATATGGTAAGATCAAACAATCACTTGATTTTTTTTTAATTTTTAAGGAAAGAAATGATGCAATGCGCTTTCTACTTGCGGTTAAATTCTACTCAATCGCTGTACTTAATTTTTATTCTGCCTCAAGAATTTGTTTTATCTAAGGATGAATTAAACTTTCAAAGTCTTCTGGATATCTCTTAATAGATTGAATAGATCTCTACTTGCGGTTAAATTGTACTCAATCGCTGTACTTAATTTTTATTCTGCCTCAAGAATTTGTTTCATCTAAGGATGAATTAAACTTTCAAAGTTTTCTGGATATCTCTTAATAGATTTATTTTCTCTCTATTTTTTATCAGTATGGTATCAGATTTTTTCTACCCCAATGTCGGAGGAGTAGAGGAGCACATATACAATTTATCTCAATGCTTCCTTCGGCGTGGACACAAAGTTATTATAATGACTCACTCTTACAATGACAGAGTTGGAGTCAGATACATGACGGATGGGCTGAAGGTAATAAGTTAGTATTTTTATGCTGTTGTAAAGCAACAATATTTCTCTTCACCACATTAATTATGCTTCCAGGTATATTATCTTCCCATCAGAGTGTTCTACAATCAATGTGTACTACCCACCATGGTTTGTAGCTTACCCCTTATTCGAAATATTTTCATAAGGGAATGTATTAGTATTGTTCATGGCCATTCTGCATTCTCCGCTCTAGCTCATGAAGCTATGTTAATAGGAAACCTTATGGGTCTCAAGGTAAGTCATAAATGAAAGATCCTTTGGATTGCCGAATGTATCTAGATGAAACATGTTTTATTTTCTGTTTGTGATAGTGTGTCTTCACTGACCACTCGCTGTTTGGATTTGCTGACACTTCAGCTGTCATCACTAACCGATTTCTTCAAATCTCCTTGTTTAGCTGTAACCACTGCATATGTGTTTCTCACACAGGGTATGTGATGAGAATTTTGAGAATTTTCTTACTGTTGTATTTCAAATGTTTTAATCTTATTCTACATGTAAAGGAAGGAAAACACAGTCCTGCGCGCGAGAGTGGAAAGTAATCGTGTGTCAGTAATACCGAATGCTGTTGATACGATGGCCTTCACTCCTGAACCAGGCAATCGCTCTAAAGACTACGGTAATTCATTGTAGATTTTCTTTCTCCATCAGAGCTATTTAACTTTTTTGTAAAATTCATGTTGTTCACAGAATTGCTGTGTTTTTTAGTGTTAAGAATGTGATATGTTATACACTTGAATATTCCAGTCTTTGTGTTTTGGGGAAATAATTCGATTCGGCAGAATGTGCATATTTATCCTTTTTGCTGTAACACATATCAGTATATTCCAATTATGAGAGAACCCCTCATCATGACTGCTTGTTTCTGTCAATTTTTAACAATTATTTTTTTAAAATTCCAGTCACTATAGTAATTGTTGGTAGGCTGGTGTATCGGAAGGGTGTAGACCTAATGGCCCAGATTATTAAGGAGCTATGTCCAAAGTACCCAAATGTAAGTTTTTTACAATGAGAATCTCGCATGTACCATATTTTTCAATGGGATAAGACAATGTGTATTCATCTCAATTGTAGAGTCATTGGATATTTAAAAATATTTGAACGATCCTTGTTGTATCAGAAAAAAATAGGAGGATTGCTTTTACCCCTCTGGTGTTATTCTTACAGGTTAAATTTATCGTTTGTGGAGATGGACCTAAACGATGGCTTCTTGAAGAAGTTAGAGAGCGTTGCGGTCTTCAGGACCGTGTGGAATTACTTGGTGCTCTAGAGCATTCCCAAATCCGTGGAGTTTTAACACGAGGACATATTTTTCTGAATACATCTCTTACTGAGGCATACTGTATGGCTATTGTTGAAGCAGCATCGTGTGGGTTAGTTTGGAAATAATGTTTGTGAACTTCTTTATTTTTGCTCAGTTTTTCACATTACGTGTTTTTAATAGGCTTCAGGTGGTGAGCACCAAGGTTGGAGGTATTCCTGAAGTACTACCACCTCAACTCATCCATCTGACTGATCCCGATGTACCGTGTTAGTATTTGTCAACAACTTGATATTGAGAGTGCCTGGTTTAGATGTGAAAAGTCTATACAATCAGCTTTCTCAAATCCCAATCTTTTCATAAATCTAGCATTGATGGATGGTTTGGAAAAAGCCATGACTGACCTGAGAAATGGATCTGCTGTACCACCCTATGAGTGTCACAAACTAGTTGCATCACTGTATAACTGGAATGATGTGACCCAAAGAACAGAAGTGGTGTACAATATTGTTGCCCAAGACAAGCTGCGGTCTCTTGGTTCTCAACTTCATTGGTAGGTAATCTCAGAGGAAGTTGTGATTCTTGCTACTATTCTACTAGTATCTAAGATAGTCCATTTTTTTGCTCATAATTTCAGTTATATAAATGCTGGTGTACTACCTTTCATGCTTGTGGTCGCCCTGTGCCACCTAATTTTGAGGGCTCTCGACTGGCTTGTACCATCAAAGGTAGGATATATTAAATTTGATATATACAAACCATGTAAAGATTTTTATCAGAAAAGAGTTTTCAGTTAATTCAGAACTTAATTGTTTTTCTATAGACAATTGACATAGCAAGGAGTTTTACTCACCGACAATTTCAAGTCCACCAAATAATTCATGACAAAGTTCCTAAATAAGATTGGCCTTCTCAGCTGCTTGCTTTCAAGGTGTGTTCATCTTCACATCTGCTCACTTATCAGAGGAAAATATTTGGACTGAATACATTTTTCTGGAAATCTTAATACACTCTTATGTATTATCTTGTATCTATTTGCGATGGCTGAATATGGAAAGGTAATGAAAATCTTTTTTAATGATATGAATTGCATTTAATTACACGGTTTTAAACTTCCCTAAAAGGCAAAAGAATCACATAATTATCAGCACACAGTCAAGGGAATATGATACAGAGGACATTTCATATAATGCTTTACTTACAGTTAGTAACATTTCTATTATTTGAGGATATGTACAGTGCAATTTAAAGAAATAAGTGCATCGAAAACGAAGAAGTTTTGAAGTAGCTTGGAATCAATTTTCAAACTGCAAGGATTTTCAAAAAGATTCATTATAATAAAGATTTTACATTTTTTAAATTATTGATATGATTTATGTGATATGTGTAAGCGATATTCTAAAAACAATACCTCCCTCGGCTTAAGATTAATTTAGATTTTCTTTCATGAACACTTGATTTCATCTAATAAGGCTCTTAAAGATATGTAACATGTCTGTGTAGGTTTTCGTTAAAATTGTCCCTTAGTATTGTAAAGCTGATATGTCATAAAGTCAGTGCCGGTATCCCCTAATATTTTTGGAGTTACTCTGTAATCTCAAGTGTGGTAAAAGTACTCAAAAATATAAGAAATAGAAAAAGAAAAGTATTTCACATATTACGGAACAATAACCATCAAACACTTCTATCTGATGATTTCCAGTTGCATTGCAGCATCTGAAGCTGTTGAGCTCCCAAAGGGCCAGTTATAAAACAAACTTTGAACAGACAAGGGATAAGTTAGGGCAGTTGATTGCATGGAATGGAAGCACAAGTATTAAATTTTTTTAGGCATAACAGATACCTGGAGGAAGGAGGCCCGTATTAAAAATTTGTAGGAAAATTTGAAGAACAAAGTAGAATAACAGTACTCTGTACAATTGTATAAGACTGGTAAAGACAGATGAGAACACTTTCTCAAAAACGGCGACAAACATCATCAAGTAAATTGGACTACGCGCTTCGTGCAACGATCCAGTTCTCCTCATTCTCACTTCTGCTGCTGCAAATGTCAGATTTTAAAAAAGGAAGATATTCTGATTGACCCCAGCTTCACTCTGAAAACATTTGAGTCCACTTTTTGTTTGGCACATTGGTAGTTTCAAATATTCACAAGTGATAATTGAAGGGAGCTTTGAATAGGTATTGACGAGTAAGTACGCAAAACTGTTCAAAAATATTCTCAGATTAAAGACCTTGTTGGGAGAAGAAATAATGAAGGAACAAATTTAAATTTAAATTTGAAAATTAAGAATAACAGCCAAAATATAACTGCAATGAGACATAAATCAATAAAGATGTCACAATTACAGAACATCAGCAATACATCATGCATCAGAAAATAGCCGAAACATGTAAAGATAGATTGTGTGGGAGTACGAAAATGATGAATGCTGTATAAGAAAATGAAATGGAGGTAGACTGGCACAATTTACAACTGTCACAGACAGAAACTGAAAAAAAAAGAAAAGAGGGAAGTATGTTGTAATAAATCACATTTGAAATTAATGAAGGACAAAACCAACAAGACAAAATCAATCACATTGCACAGAATTCGAGATAAAATTGTACACCTTAGTGCAGAATGAGTAAACATCAAAAAGAACTCTACAGAGACTGAAATATCTGCATTCATGTATCAAAATAGATGTAAATTTAAAACAATTGAAAACATTCACAAAAATATAGATACAGGAAAATGTACACAGTATATGACAATAAACTGACCCACACTTAAAAAATCACAATGATATCTTAAGGGAAAATGCAGTGAAGCAAAAGAGTGGTGAGAAATGAACCACAACTACACAATAAATTCACTCCAACAGGCAGCTACAGACATAAACTTTGCCGATACTTTGGAAATGTGCATAGTATGAATAACAACCGATCATGGACCATTGTACTCATGTAATAAAAAATGCCACAGGATGACAGGAAAACAATGCAATCCAAACAAAGACATGGATTAACATTATGAATATCTGCATCTCAGCAGTTCTCTCCTGCTTCATTTCCGAATTAAAGACAAACGTTAGAAGACTCAGAAACATGGTCTGACTAAAATTTGTTATACGACAATGAGATAAAAATGCGTAAAAATAAATAGTTTTATCTGTAAGGATCAATTGTGCAAATTTTGAGACACAGTGTAGTCCATTAGTTTAGATTTTTCATTACAAATAGTTGACACAGAGTGTCTCCTCAATTCAACAAAGCTAGTTCATACCACATTCATATTAAGCTAAATTGAATAGGATACTTCCAAGAAGCCCAGAGCAGAAATGTGAAGAGCGAAACGACAAGGCAAGAGGTGGCACAGGAAGCTGCAGTGGAACCATCCCCCTTCCCCCCTTTGTTGCGTTTTTTTGTTCTTCACTCCAGCACTCTGAGCTTCTTTGATGCACCCTACTACTTTCAGAGGCTTTGCAAGCCTAGGACAAAATTCTACAAAACTTCAAAAGAGAAGCTCAAGTCCAAATTGAATTGCATTTGAGAACATTACATTCCCACAAGTCAAATTTCTAAACTAAAAAGATGTGAACCATATCCGAAAAGAAAAATATGAAAAAAAGAAAGACAGTATCGATTTGCTAAAATTTTACAGCTACCTACCAAACGCCAGTATCCTGAAACTCCTTCTAAAAGTTCGGACAAGATTTAATGACAAACGAAATGGAATGATTGGAAGAGACACATAAGTCGGATAAAAGTCTACAAAATTTCTTGGCACATTTTTTTTGTTACATCTGTCATTCTTGTTTACGTGCCAAAACCCTTGAAGTGTAATAACAATCAGCCTCTCTGGTCTTATCTTAAAGAGTTTCTGTGACTGCAAGTTTGAATGTAATGGATAAAATGTTGTAAAAGCTTATCTCACCTCTCTTCCAATAATTTAAGAATGGGCATACTAAGACAGATTGCCATCACAACACTTTTTCTTTTTTCTCTTAGTCCTGGGCATTAAATACTAACTGCTTACCCTTAGGATCATCAAATCGGTCCATTGTGTGGATACTCATCATCATATCTATTCCCCAAGCAATAATGAAAAGAAGGAGGAACGTGACAAACAAGCCAGACCAGATAGGTATAGTGAAGAATGGAACACAATCCTGTGCTGAGGCGAAGACACCATTCCGGACTCCTGGTTGAACCTGAAAATTATAAATGAAATCTTTAAGAGAGGAGTCCTTTAAAGAAGTGAAAATGAGATTGCACATTTAAAAGAGGCCGAACTGCTAACTCTTTTGCAGGAGAAAAGTCTTTCAACAAATGTCGCTTAGTAACATCATACCTTGATGTTTTTTAATGTCAAAGTCACTGTTCTTTCGGCATTCTGGAACACGCTTTCACTGCCACAGCTGTATGCGAAGTTATTAGGAGCTCCGATATCTGATTTTGAATCCAGGACGAACTTCTGATTGCCATCTTCATATTCTGCCTACAAATACAAAAATGTAATAGGTTTAGATTTTCAAATGGGTAACAGTAGTTCCAAAAGTTATCTCTGATTTCAAATTTTTTCAAGCAGCTCATTATAATTAGCAAATGTGCATACTTGAGTAAGACGCCAATATCCATTGTTTGTGAAGTTGAACCTGAATCTGACGGTGCCTTTCTCAGTGGAGTTATCCAGTTTGTACCTCACAACCATTCTATGGACATCCTTACGAGTGTCTGGAGCGAGCTACAAAAAAATAAATAGATGAAAATGTTTCCATAAACTACATCGTCACTTAAAGTCATCATATGAAGGACAAACTGTTTAATCAATTTTCAGGACTACTAAAACACACTGAAAGTACAACAGGTGTATGTGACATTCAACCAGATCATTACAACGAAATGAGATGAATTCAATTCAAGCAAATAATTTTAAAGCTCTACTTTTCGTATTTCTTTTTTAATGCAGAGTTTTAACTTACTGCATCGCCAGAAGTCAACAGATGGCGTTTGTTCTCAATCGTTAGAACTGGACAATCTGAAGTATACAGCATTATCTGGTCAGCATTGCCCACAGAGGAAAGGACAGTGTTACAGGTAGCTCCTGGTGCAACATTTGAATCAGCATCACGCCTGATCCGCAGTGAACTTGTCTCTGGCGCAGTCCATGATGTTTGTCGTCCAGAGTAGATGGCCAGCACGCCAGGATACTTCTCGGACATTTGTCTGAACAAGGCAACAATGCGCTTATCGTGTCGCAGCAGCATAGCGGACCGATCTTCACCAGCCTTCAAATCACTGAGGTCAACGACAAGAATTTTCTTCCCAGGTTCAGGAAGCATTTCCCCAGACAACTGCTCCCACTTGTAGCCTAGTTTGGAAAGCCTGTTGAGTGCCTTGATGGGTGTGTGGACAGCAGGGATGAATTCTAGTCTTGTACCTGCTTTCATGGACTGCAGCGCGGGGAATGAAGTACCTGTGCTAGCGCTTTGTCTGCTGAAATCTTCAACACTCAGTTTGTCTTCAGAGAACAAAACTATCATTGGGCTCTGATCAACCCGCCGCATCAAAACATCAGCGAATTCCTCCACGTCCATCTTGGAAAGAGCGGCGGGGTTTAAATCATTTCCGCCGCCATTCGGTGATTCCCACATTAAAACAGGCACATGCGATTGTGCATCAACCGAATAAATAGTCACTAAAAAGAAAGAAACCACTACTGTTAAGTACATTTTGAGAGAAGCCATCTTCATTGTATCATATGACAGCAGAACCCGTGACCCGTCTGCTACACGGTATATTCACGAGATTCACGAGTTGGTTTGAGTGGGTTCGGTCTCTTTTGGTCCGTCCGCATTATCATGAAATGAGGTATAATGTCTTTGATGTTCAATTTGTATTATATTTTTGAGAAGAGGGCGTTTTTTTCATTTGTTTTCATCAAAAATTTCACGTTTTTCTATGCTTAATTGTAGATAACTTCTTCTTTCCACGTTGTTTTTGCTCGGCCGCAACTCGGCCCTCTGCAAATTTCTCTCTTTGCGTTTCAACTTCAACCTCGTCGTCTCCGCTCGTTTCGTCGTCCTCCCGTATTTGCCCTTTCTAAGTACCAATTTGGTACAGAAATGGCGTTTCGACTTGTGCGATTAAATTCGGGAACATTGCGCAGGTTGTCCAAAAATGCCAACCAAGTGAGTACAACTTTAAAGAAAGTCCTTTTAGTGTAATATGACTACTTTCAACAATCCGTGCCAAAGATTCCATCGTAGAGGGCAGACTGTCTAGATTTCAGCACAGGCATTTACGTACTATAATACTATCTCGTCTTGTCACCCTTACATGTTCTTTTACAATCGTTCCTGCGTTTTGCCCTTTCCAAATGTGCGTGGAGTTCTATTTGTAAAGCCCTGACACTTCATGTTATGCTTTTACCATATACAGTGTTAACTAACCTGCAGTCAGTACCGTAGCAATGTATCTGGCTACATACCTCTCCTGCTGCATGAATACTTAAATGAACGAATGTGCGCTTGCTGTCATATATGTATTCTGTAAATAATTATTTTGTTGTTTCTTTTGTATATGATGATGGTGTCTTGTGTTGTTTCAGGCTCCTCTTCGTTGGAGATCGACAGCAGCCAATCCTTTGATTCGAGATGTAAATGTTCCACCAACGTGCATTACAGCACTTAATTCTGGGCTACGAGTCGCCACAGAAGACACAGGTGCTCCCACTGCCACTATTGGCTTGTGGATTGATGCAGGATCCCGCTACGAGACAGCAGAAACTAATGGTGTTGCTCACTTTTTGGAGCATATGGCCTTTAAGGTAAATGAACATATTTTTTTGTTAATTTGTACTGACATTTATTGCATACAATGTGTTAAATACATTTTTATTCGGGAGGGGTAAAGTTATACTGAAATCGTAATTTTCAAGTTAGCGACTTGCGGTTTTTTGCAAACTCACTTATTTTGACCAAAGAATCGATCTAGCCCCGGAAAACCTGCCAGTTTAGGTGAAATTAGGCCCTTGTTAGGTGAAATGAGGCCCAGGTTAGGTGAAATTTGGTTTCGTTAGGTTAGGTTTCGTTAGGTTCGGTTAGTTTGTGTCCTTCGCCAGCAGTAGACACTCACTTGTTCTCTCCGAATCGTCAACATGGCGTCGTGTCCGCCCGTATTTCGCGTATGTAAATACGAGTTTTCACAACGAATTAAGTTGTTTTCCGGGGCTAGATCAATTCTTTGGTCAAAATAAGTGAGTTTGCAAAAAACCGCAAGTTGCTAACTTGAAAATTACGATTTCAGTATAACTTTACCGCTCCCTTTTATTCCATTTATTTATGAACCAATAGATTGCTGTTTGAAATGATGCAAATGAGAGTGGTTTTTGAAAGATTACAATTAGGTTTTTAAAGTTTTAAAGTATGAATGTCATCTTCAATCTTGTTTGAAGTCTTCAGTACTGAGTGACAGTATAAAATTGTTTTAAATATCATGTTTGCGTTTGTTTTTTCTGTAAAGGGTACCAGCAAACGATCCCAAACAGACCTTGAATTGGAGGTAGAAAATATGGGAGCTCATCTTAATGCATACACATCAAGGGAGCAGACAGTATACTATGCCAAATGTCTTAAACAAGATATACCAAAATGTGTTGAATTGCTGTCGGATATCATTACTAACTCAACTTTAGGTGAGATGTTTTTTAAATCCTTATTTTTAAGTGTTGAATTACTTTTTTGTATCTAATATTTGTCAATTTTCCAGGCTCCAACGAAATTGAACGTGAGCGTAGTGTTATTCTTCGTGAAATGCAGGAAGTTGAGACAAATTTGCAAGAAGTAACCTTTGATCATCTCCATGCCACAGCCTATCAAGGCACACCACTTGGCCGTACCATTCTTGGCCCCACTGAAAACATCAAGTGAGTAGTGGCATGACATGGTACTGCCTCGACCATCATATTTTATCTTTTGATCTTATGTCTTTTGTGCAGGAGTATATCACGTGACGATCTTCAAGATTACATCAAAACCCATTACAAAGCGCCTCGGGTGGTTTTGGCTGGTGCTGGTGGTGTTGATCACAATGAACTTGTCAAGCTTGCTGAACAGCACTTCCAGAAATTGGACGACAGGGATGGCCCTGTTCCAGATATGGCCTCCTGCAGATACACTGGTAACTGATATGTTTTTTTTATTTTCAGCAGGTCATTGACTTAAGTCACATTCCTTGCACCTCTTAATCACGTGCAGCGTATTCGCCATCTTAGATTTTGCTGCATTCAGAATGTATTCATGTTCAAGACTTGGTTGGCACATTACAGCCGCCCATTTCTCAATTTTTATCGTTTCAATCTTTACTAAAGTATTTATTAATAGTAATGGTCTTAATGTTTTTGTATTGAAAGTATCATTGTTCCATGATGCTCTTCTCCTTCACCCAGCCCTTATTGATTTTTTTCTAACATTTCCATTCCAGGTTCAGAAATCCGAGTGCGAGATGATGCAATTCCCTTAGCTCATATTGCCATAGCTGTTGAGGGATGTAGTTGGACTGACGCAGACAACCTTCCAATGATGGTTGCAAATACAATCTTGGGATCGTGGGATCGCTCTCAGGGAGGAGGTGCGAACAGTGCGTCCCGTCTCGCTGCCATTACTGCTGAAGATGAAGCTGCTCACTCCTTCCAGGCTTTCAACACTTGCTACAAGGACACTGGCCTGTGGGGGATCTATTTTGTATCTGACCCTCTGAAAATTGATGTAAGTGAATTTTATGAACTAGCTGGTGTTAAGATGGTTTCAAAAGAGTTCTTGCTTCACATAATAATAATTTTTTTCAGAACATGGTCTGGAACGTCCAGAACATTTGGAAGCTTTTGTGCACCTCAGTCACCGAGAGGGAGGTAATCAGAGCTCGCAATCTCCTGAAAACACAAATGCTGCTGCAGCTTGACGGTACGACCCCTATTTGTGAGGACATTGGCCGTCAAATGCTCTGCTATAATAGGCGAGTTCCCATCAATGAGCTGGAACAACGTCTTGATGTAAGTTGCCTACTGACCAGTGCTTTGCTTTTCACACAGTACTATCCAAGAAATCTTATAACATTGAGACAAATTTTGTCAATCGGTACATTATAGAGAGATTGGTTGTATTTGCTTGCGATGTATGTGTGGTGCCAACATTGTCTGCTGTTTGGGAATAATCATCAAAATTTGTCCATTTTACCACGCTTATAACTTTGTATTTTCTATTACAGAGTGTTACAGCTAAAGATATTATGAATGTATGTATGAAGTACATCTACGATAAGTGTCCGGCTGTTGCTGCTGTGGGTCCCGTTGAGCAGTTGCCTGACTACAACCTTATGCGCAGCGGCATGTACTGGCTTAGAGTGTAATTATTGTTCCAATAGATGAGAGTTTAACCCTTCGTTATGCTACCTGAAATTCCATCTTCAGAAATTTGGGGATTAATTCACTTGTAATGAGCTGTTCTTGATATACTTATGTAGGCAGCCATTTAAATTTGTTTTACCACTCTACAAGCTTTGAAGATAGAAGTGACTTGTTTCTCATAATAAGCTTCTGATTCAGTTCATGTCATGTTTAAATTCTGTAAATAAAGAGAAAATTCTTAGCCCATTTTTTTCTTTTAATTATGATTTATTTCCTGACTTGTTTGGCTTTTCCATTTTTAACCATAGTCCATTGTTAAGAGATGTACATTTATGGTTGAGGACATGAAGAAACTCTAAACTGGCTTAACTTTCCAGTTACTACTTTATTCAAAAATGCATGTAAATTCATTGCAATGAGACTAATACACATGCTCAGCATAAATGGTTTGACAGCAGGTATGACTTGATTTAGATCCTATCACGACAGGCCATGATCAATAGAAAAGTTTGTACCACGCTATGGCAGACTTGATCCATAACATCCAAACAAAATTGGAAGAAAAAAAAAAATAGAACACTTAGTACAAAGCCCAGCTTCCCTCATTTCAACTTAATCTCAGATAAAAGACAAGAGCAAAATGAGCAAATTAAACCACATCCTGGATATTTGATACATATAAACACGACTTCAAAGGTAAACTATTCATTAGATACAGCATTATAAAATTTTTGCAGAAATCACAGTGTGTTAGTTCTCATATCCTATCATTTATTCTACCGAAAGTACTAACACATGGTAACCAAAATCACTGAGCTACATGTCCAATTTCATAAAAACTAGTCAAAATCACATCAACGCAACAAAACCTTCCAAAGAGAAGAGTTAACTAAGCAATATGTAAAAGTGATGTCAAGTGGAGCAACTTGTTGTACGATTCTGCACAAATACTTCCCCCGACTTCTCTAAATGGCATTAACGTAGCTCATTGGCAGAATGGATTACAACAGCCTTGTAATTTGATGATACTAAACCACATGTTTGATTACAACTCTAGTGATCCATATTTCTTTACAAGAAGTACATTCTCCAAAAACTCCCAAAAATTATACTATTTGCTTAACTTTTGCATTCTGTTTAATGCCATGTAAGATAATGCCAAAATTATTATAAT
The DNA here is from genome assembly GCA_902196195.1 of Aptinothrips rufus. Classification (NCBI taxonomy): domain Eukaryota; kingdom Metazoa; phylum Arthropoda; class Insecta; order Thysanoptera; family Thripidae; genus Aptinothrips; species Aptinothrips rufus. Next base: position 3,897 of record CABIKL010000170.1, on the reverse strand, counting down.
TTGGAAACCTCTTAAAATAAAACAAAGAATAGAATACTAAGAAGATTTTTGAATTGGAACATTTTTGTTTTCAGACATACAGGTGAAGAGATCAAGATTTATTGTTTCTTTCATTACTAAGATTCACTTTATAAGAAACAAATAAAATTGAAGAAAATGCAGCAGCATTTTGTAGCACTGACATAAAAAAAAATCAACAAGCAACATTAAGTCTGTCAGAAGATTCACAAATTAATAATCTGAAAACACAATAGGAACATTTAGGTAAGTCAAAATTAATAGCTGGTGGCAACTTAAAATTAATCATCAGTAACTGAAATGTACCGTATATTCACAAAAAAACTGACATATATGGCAAAAATTTCATTCAATAAAGAGAATAAAAATTGATCTGATGACTAATTAAAACTAATTTGATGATAGGCAGGTATACAAAGAGTAGCAAACAAGGACAGGTTTATTAAACAGTAACGCAGCTTAGCCTACAGTAACATGATCTATCAATTTAAATCAAGTACTACACCAAACAATTATCAACTTTTGTCACTACATTCTATTAATTCTTATGACATCAAGAAGTCATATTCCATATCTCAGGTACCACAACATGCTTCAAAAAATATAACGTAAGAAGAAAAGGAAAAAAATATGAAGCAAACCAAGCTATACACTTCATACCAGTCACGATAAGACTTAACAGAAGAACAAATGTGGAGAAACCAACAGAAAAGCAAAATTAAAGATTCCAATATTGGATGTGTGCGGTTATCCTTCAAACTACTTAGAAATAACTACAAAAATGTGGGGAAAAAAAAAAGAAAAAGAAAATTGAAAAAAAAACAACCCAACAGAAATATAAAATTTTTCACACAAGAAATCATGGCAATCACAATAGGTTACAGAAAAGATCATCTCTTCAAGCATGAAAGCAAACAAAGTAGCAACAAAAGACTACAGACAGCTATAAAGTCAGTTGAACATAAAAAGATAAAAAAGTATCATGTTCCTAAAATCAAACCTAAATAGTACGGTACGAACATCAACACCATTCCAAATGAAGATCATAGGATTGACAAAAGAGTATGCATTATGCAGACAACAGATCAAAGGATGTAAGAGATCAATATAATTATTTTATCACGTATACAGATGTATGAAGCATAGACATTGTTTATTGAGTTAAGACATAAAATGGGAGCACCAAAAACAACAATAGATTGTGAAATGAGATGAAAATGTTCAAATTAAGAATTAACTTGATTACTGACTCCACTGAAACAAAAATAGATTAGAGCCAGGTGTACGTAGTCAAATTGTATGCAGGAATAATATAAGATTTTGTTTCAATGTGATGAGGGAATGCCAATACCTGTAATGCTCACAAAAAGAAAATTTTGTAAATCTTAGATTCGAATGCCTGTTTAAATGCACACAGCTTTGAGTCAGCCAATCAAAACAGGACAATGGTTCCAAAATTAAATGCAGTAAATGTAAAGCTATGAAATATACAAATAAATTTATCTACAGCTTGATTTTATATCCATCAACACATACAGCCCTTCTTTTGAAAGCTATTGGAGAGACCATTTGATTAGAAATGAACCAAAACTAAAGAGTATGGGCTTTACAAAAATCTTTCAAAAGCTTATATCATTACCAAATTTAGAACAATCTTGGTGTTGAAAAGACTCACGTGGCTTCAAGAGAAGACATCTGAGGAAAATGTGGCACAACAGTGGAATCTATTAAATAGAAACGACTTGTTGAGGAATTCCACCAATACCGGAAAATATTCAGTCTCATATTTGCAGTGGCGTTTGAACAACACTCAAATGGCATTCAAGGCAATATTGAAAAGAGATTTATACTCAGAAAATCAAGCAGAGTACCAACAAAATGGGCAAGTTTTAGACATACTCATGGATCAGAACACAACATGTACAGATTTCTTGACAAAATATGCACTTATAAAGATAAAAGTAATGAAATTTCAACAAAGAGAGCTTTAAAAAAAAGACAAAAAATATTTTTAACACATAGAAAAACAAATCAAAACAAAATTATTTCTAAAATCAACTATTGTTTCATGAGGAAGATACATGAAAATAATATTATTACATGTACATACCAGTACACGAGACAATCAAATGGAAGTGCAGAAAAAATTAAGATTAAAGGCAGGCTTTAAAAGGCGTGCCCTACTGGCTGTCCAAACAGCAGGGCAGCCTGAAAACTACACCTGAGTTACCTGAGGGGGTGGTACAGATACAGAGACTGCTTGTAATGAATGTTCTTGAAGGTGTTGCATCTGGTCAGAATGCTGAGGCTGAGGTGTAGGTACTTGTTGCATTTGCGGCGTTGGAGGCTGTTGCATTTGAGGGGTGGGAGGCTGTTGCATTTGAGGGGTGGGAGGCTGTTGAAGCTGGGGAGCGGAGGTGGAGTGTAGACTTGGTGTTGAAGGTTGTTGAAGATGGGGGGTTGGCGGTTGTGAGAGACCTGGAGTGACAGGTGGTTGAGGATGAGACACTCCTGACTGAGTCATTTGCTGGTGATGGTCTGCCATTGCAATTTGCATTTGGTGAATGTTTGGCTTCTGTTCCATCTGATCAGGATGGTACCTCTTGACATGTTCATTAAGATTTGCTCTTTGAGTAAAAGCCTTCTGACAAAACTTACAAGAGAACGGTTTCTCACCAGTATGACGCCGAATATGACATGTTAATGTACCTTGCTGGGCAAATGTTTTAAAGCAATAACTACATTCATAAGGCTTTTCTCCCGTATGTATGCGAACATGAGCTTCAAGAACACCCAAAGTAGTAAAGGGTTTATTGCAGTATGGACAAAGATATGGCTTTTCACCAGTATGTTGCAATGAATGTAATTTAAGCCCTAGTTCTGTCTTAAGTGTCTTTCTACATGTTTGACATGTATACCACTGCTTTTCTCCATGAGTTTTCTCATGATATTTGAGATTTGCTAACTGGTAAAACTGCTTATTGCATACAGTACAAGTGTGTGGCTTCGTACCTGTGTGAATCAACTTGTGATTCCACAGCGCTCCAGCGCTTGAGTACATCTTGGAACACAAGTCACAATAATAGACACTCTTTATGCCACTTTGAGCCCTTTTAGTAGGCACAAAAACAGGACCAGCAAATGAATCGGCTTGCTTCATAAGACCTGATGGTTTTAAATTATTCAACATAGATGGACCATGATGAGGAGGGTGGGGTGCTTGTGATTGATCTTCTTGAACAGATGAAAAATGAGGAGGCCTTTCACCATTTTGAACTGGCTGAGCAAACTGATGCAAATTAGAGATAAATTCTTGTACTGTAGGAGGTTTTCTTTCTTCGAATTCCCACTTTGGGGCTGAAACACTTTCATGCGAAAATGGGACACTTTTAAGTGTATGTAATCCCATGTTATGGTTAGTCTGATCTTTGATGGCCTCATCTTGCCAAGATGGGTGGTGATGAATTTTCTCCGAGTCCTGATGGGATGGGACATTGTGATTCATACTGTCCGCAGGTGGAATGTGGCGAACCCCAAATGCAGCGTAGTTTGGTGGTGGCCCCTCTTTAGATATATCTCCTTGTGAAATATCCTGGAATTCAAATAAAATAACTCACCTCACAAAAACAGAATATGCAAAGAGTAAATGTCAAAGTGCATTTGTAGTTTGAATTGGTTTGCATTTGAGAAAGAATTTCTTTTTTCTTTTGTAAAGTCAACAAACAAGGTATGTGGTCTGTCCACTAATGAACCAACTCAATGTTCGCTGGGTCTTACCTCCAATGTTTCACTTTTCGGGTTTCCATACTGACCAGCAGGAGTAGCTGAACTCTGCGGCAGACCAACATCAGTTGGCGTAACATTTTGGAGGGTCTAAAA
>CABIKL010000169.1:0-28934 GCA_902196195.1 Aptinothrips rufus | reverse complement strand
GGTAGACAAAAAATTAGGTTGATCAGCACATCGAACTGCACCAGTGTACCAAATTTCAGCTTTCTTCATTTTTGTTCGAGGTTTGGCCCTTTATTTTCCTTGGTTTCCTGGGCTACGGGGCGGGGCGGGGCAGGACGACCCCGACAGAAAGGTTAATGGGGCTGAAACAGGGGACGCAGCTTAGCGGGGGGTTGTGGGAAGGAGGCCACGGACATGTCGGACATAAAACAGCAGGTGAGGAAGGTGCCAGCCGTACCGGACAGCGGGGCTGAGGGCGGCGCCCGGCGGGGGGCAGGCCGGGGGCAGGCCGGGGGCAGGCCGGGGGCAGGCCGGGGGCAGGCCGGGGGCAGGCCGGGGGCAGCCAGGCAGGAGCAGGAGCGGGGCAGGTGAACAGAAGGGCGAGCGGGGCGGCGACCGTCCGTCCAGCGCGTTGCTCATTGCCGGTCTGTATTTCCCCCTGAGCCTGAGTAGTTACTTGTACAGCACTGCACCCGCTCCCTTCCCTAGAGTCACTACAGTGACTTTCCTGACTAGGCGTCCAAAACGAGGAGAAGGAAGGATCTTGAAAGTCCACAAACAGACCGTTCTATTATTGGATGATGTTGACGAGGTTTGTGATAAGCGTTATGCGTTGTCTGCCTTTGATGTAGGTTGTTGGGTTGGAAGGTTAACCATCGACGTCCTCTGTGACACTACACTGCGAGGCCAGGAGGCCAGTATGACGGATCTGATTGTCGCCCCCCTCCCCCCGGGGCGGCCGAGTGGGCAAGTGGAGTGAATGAATAAGCCGCACGGCCGCCGTGACAACACGGCACTGTACAGGCCAGCGCGGGCCAGCGCTGTTTGTGTTCGGCTGCCTCTGCTTGTCTTCCGGCTTACCCTCCGCGGCGACATAAAGCAAATGCACAGGTGCGAAAAATAAAACAATGAAAATGTCTGAATTAAAAGCTCGGAACATGCAAGTACTAAAATGCGCACGCTAAAATTATTAGCACCGGTAAAACAAAAGTGTAGTAGTTACACATTCAAAAGCGTGCCCGGGTACACTTTCCGCAAAGGTACAGCTACTACCCATTTCAGGCCGGTATACACCCCTATCTCCCTCCCTCCCTCCCGGCGTTCGACGCACAGCCTTGGTGCAGCGGCTTGTAAGCCTGAGAGACACACACTGGTGTCCGCCCTGGCATTCCAAGTCTCACTGGGCGCGCAGTCAAGGGCTGGAGAGCCTTGAAGGGGAGAGTGCGACCGCAACGTGACTACGCTGCTTGGTCGAGTGCTTAGCAGAGGCTTGGTCACTCCGGACTCTCGTGACCCCAGCCCTTCTCCCCTGCCCGGCCTCTAGGCAGGGCGCGGCTAGGACGCGCGGCTGGGACGCGGCTAGGGCGCGGCGCATCGCAGAGCCATTGTCCCTTTATGGGCCCAAGTGCTGAGCTACTCAATTCTGGACGTGCAAGTGGAGGACTAACGTGTGAGCTGCTCGGTGGGAGAAAGCCGAGGCAGTGACCACCACGCCCCGCCCCGCCACGCCCCGCCTCATTATCAGTTCCCTGCTCCACCCCGCAGTCGCAGTGCAGCGTATGGGAAAGATATTGAAAAACGCACCAGAGAAAAAGCACCATGACAAATAAATAGTCGAGGTCTGGCGATAAGCCGGGCGACGCACGACACGATAAGCAACATGAGCCCGGCCTAGCCTCGCGCGGGGGCCTCCGACTCGGATAGGCTCCGAGACGAAGTGACCAGAAAGTGACGTGCTGGCGCGGGATATGGCATGGGATGAGATTACCAGAGCGGGCGGCGCATGGATACACAAATGTTTACCTCCCAATGAATAAAATCAACCCCTTCCGTAGCATCATCCTCTCGCCTGTTTCGTCCCCCACGCGGCCTATTATTCTCTCCCCCTCGTCTCAGTCTGCACCATCCCCCCTCCGCTCCGCTCTGCCTCCATCCGCGCTTATTATCTTTTGCGTACGCGCTCGGTTTGAATGGGCGCTTTACATCGCGCCAATGTCGAAAAGGCTTGCATGATTCCACGGCCTTCTATCAACTGAGACGCCACAGTCTGGTCGGTCTCCCTACGGCCAGCCAACCGTCTCCTAGCTACAAGGGCCCGGCACTAATCGAACCGGAAACCATAGACTCGCAATGATCGAGAGCACCGGCTGGCTGTCGTATGGTCCGGTCCTTATTCACTCGCCTGAGAGCAGCTCCTGGAGCGTGATGTCGCCCCACGCTCTGCCCTGTCGACCTGAATCTCAATCTGAATCCAAATGACAAATGGATAACTCGAGGCGCGCGACGCGGCCGGCTGGAAGCCACGCACAACATGTGGGCGGGGCGTGGCGGGGCGGGGCGCGGTGCATCCGCTGTCAGGTGATCCTTCAGGAAGCTCGGGCTCTCAGAGCGACTCGGTCAGGAATCCGACGGCAGACTTCTGAATCCCTAATTCAAACGCGCGCACAGTGGCCGGTGGAACGGATTGCTCGGACAGCCAGCCCCCCGAGGGCTCATTGCACTGGACCTGGACCTGCCTCCCCCGGTCCCAGCCCCGTCTCTACATCCATTACCTCATCACCCACTGGATCCTTCTAGAGCCGAGCCGGGCCGCGCCGCGCCATATGTTGCACACAATTGCCCCCGCGCGGAGTGCAAACGCTGTCCGTCTCTGTCGCTCGCAGCGCGCCGCGCGGTACTTCCCTCCCTCTCCGTCTGATGGTGATGTGTTCAGCGACGCGGACGCTATGATCACCGTGTTGTTTCTGCAGACATGATTCATGCCACAATTTTCTCCTCTCCTTCGGGTGACGCCTCGCGGTGCGGCGCGGCGTTGGCACCCCTGGGACTTAGGCAGTATGGGTTGGCAGCCCTGTTTCCCGCCTTCGCGTCTTGCCCACGGAGCGAGGGTAGGGCGTCTCTACTGATATTTCAGTCAAAAAACAAAGAGGTGGCGGATACATCTCGTGAGCACCGCGTTCACTATTCCTCTAAACGCATGAGCAGATGGAATGCTCACATAAGTTTTACCCGCGCCCCGCGTCCTGCTCGTACCGAATGAGGAGGCTAGTGTCAAACACATACGAGCTTTGGGGCGCGACTTCCTGAAGACGGTGTAAAGAAAAGACATAGGAGAAAAAGATAAATAAAAATAAAGACCGGCTTCACGGAGATGCTTCCCAAAAGTTCGGATTTAAGGTATTCAAAATCCGTGGACGCTCAAATAGAGCGTAGCGCCCCGACTTCCCGAACTCGCTTCGCAAATATCGTCATGTACTGTATACACAACAAACTGTGCGCAGTTTAAGTGGTGTTCTTTATCGCAGTCTTATCGCACACGCCATGCACCTAGTTAGAAAATATTGCGGACCCATTTAGCATTCGACGTATGCACACTGTTGTCACGTCTCAAAGCTGGCCACAACTGACTGTGCAGCCGGGCAAGGCGTCCAGCGTCCAGGTTGGTCGAGAGCCAGCAAACGATTTGACCTCAGCTGACCTGGACACACCGAGTGCCGGCCGGCCGGGCGTGGCGTGGCGTGGCGTGGCGCGAGCTGCCGGCTTGTTGGGGCTGTGGCGCTAGGGGTGGCGGCCGGCGGGAGAGAGACCTGCCTGCACCCCTGCACGCCCCGCCCCGCCCCGCCCCGCCACGCCCCGCCCCGCCATGTCGCCCCTCTGCGTTTCCAGAATACGGCGCCGCGCCACGCCGGTTTGCTGTCATGAAGTTCACAGAGGGGTCAGTCGTCAGTCCCTCAACTAAAATATGTACACAGGATTACATGATTGCATTGATTACATCGGATTGTAGTGAATAAACTCAACTATTGAGCTGAAATTTTAGTGTTTTTGATCTGTTAATGACGATTTGAGTACTGATAAGCCCCGATAATCTTCAATGTTTTCGAAATCGATATAAAATACCATGCAATATTTCTGATAAAAATATCGAAATTTTGAACACATGACAGATTGACCCCCCGCGAAGGTCACACATGGCGCGTGGACGAGTCGGCACGCAGCGAGACGCGAGACATGTGCCGAAGAAGAAGCGACCTACCTTCAGGAAGTGTTGCCGTCAACGCGTCCTCTTGGTATCCATAGGCATCCAGTGGGGCGAGTGTTATCCGCTAGCAGCGTCACACCGTGACTCTAACGCCACACGTACGTCACTCCTCGTCACGTCACGTTCACTTCACGTCACTTCACTTCACGTCACTTCACGTCACGCACTCACACCATCACCAATTCAACCCCAGGGCGCTCTTGTGGGGGAAACACCGCAAGCAGCTGGAGCTGTGTCCAGTCCCGAGCCTGCCCGAGCCCTCCCGGCTCCAGGGGGGCGTGTTGTGTTCTCCGGGGACGCGTCGGGACGCCGTCAAGGCAACGCCGGAACGATAGTCACTGACAGGCTGACACTGACAGGGCAGGGCAGGGCAGGGCGGCAGCGACTGGTCAGCTGGTCAGCGCCGACACACTCGTCCTGGACGCGGCGCGAGGCGGCGAACGTTCGGCCTAGACTCGGTACGGCTCGGCTCCGCTCGGCACGGCGTCTGGAGCACCACTGACTGCTCCCTGCTCCCTCGCTCCCTCCGCCCCGCCCTCTCGCGGCCCGGCGTGCGCGGCGTGGCCTGGAGCGGCGCTGCGCGGGGCGGCGCGGCGCGGCACGGGGAGGGTTGGCAGGGCGCTCGGTTCGCGGCCGAGTCGAGTCGAGTCGAGGCAGCGAGGCTACGCGGCGCAACGCGAGGCAAGCCGAGGGTAGGGTAGGGTAGGGGGGCTGAGCTGAGCTAGCTCGCCCGCTCGGGAGCTGTCCTGGGGGAGGGAGCGGCGTGGCGCGGCGTGGCGCGGCGTGGCGCGGCGTGGCGCAGCGTGGCGCGGCGTGGCGCAACGCGGTGCGGCGTGGTGCAAAGCAGCGGGGTTGCGTGGCGCGGCGGGGTGCGGGGGAAGGACTGTGAGTTCGACCGGTACAGCCCCAGCCCCAGCCCCAGCCCCAGCCCCAGCCCAGGCCCAGGGCCCTAGCGCCGGCAAGCAAGGGGATGGGGGGTTGGGGGCGTGGGCGCCGCCGGCTCTCGGACCCAAAGAATAACGCGGGGTACCCATCTTGAGCGCCAACGCTAGTCCCGAAGTACATTTCTGTGCGTTGTCAGGCATAACAACAGTAATAGAAATCTTTCGCAGAGAAGTTGAACGGAAAAATTTGTAAATTTTTGATACTCTAGCGATTTTGTTTGTTTTTTTCGCTAAAATAATAAAGTGCGTGTGCGGAAAGACTATTAACATAGTGCACTTACACACATATTGATATCCAGTAAAACTATTCTCATGAACATTGAAAATGGTTTTACTGGATATCAATATGTGTGTAACGATGCCAACTCTCCCCTCCTCCACCGCCCTCTAAAACTACTAGTCTCGTAACAAGCGCTGCGGTGCGGCTGTGAAGGGGGAGGGGCATTTCTTCGTCCCGTCTCGTCTCCAGTCGAACGAGCACGAGCTATGCTCTGTAATGTCCGCCTGATATATACGTGCCCGGCCCGGCCTAGCCCGGCCTAGCCCGGCCGGCTCGGTCCCACCAGCCGCAGCCCAGCCCCAATAACTCTGTCAGCCTCAAACGAGGGAAGACTTCGAGCGGCCATTTACATCGTAATGGTTCAAATTAATTCGGCCAGGGAGGAGGTATTCTAGAAGTCACCGCGTCAAGAGCTCAAACGTGTATTGCGGCGGACGAGAGTGACAGGCTGAATGAGGTCTAGTTGTACAAGGGCCCAGCAGACTCGCGGTGGAAGGTCACGCTAGGACAACACTCAGGCCATCGCGACAAGCGGACGGATTACTAGAGCAGAAAGCGTCGGAATGGCTCTCGCAGCGCGGTGCACGCTGCTGAGTCATAGGCCGAGCTGTCGCGGGGTTAACACTGATGGATGAGCTGCAGCGCCAGCGGAAAATTCGGAGGGTCTGAAACGACTTTGACACCCACATGACATTGACCAACAACGACCATACCACTGTGGGCCGCCGCGCACTACTGCCGTCATCCTGCTCCTCGGCTCAGCACTACACCAGCGGACGACACACACAACACAAGACAACGGACAGCTTGTTAGCAGCTTATCAGCCTCACGTCTAGATGTACACCGCTCCTTCCTGAACTAGTCCCGATCTGGTCGTCTTATCACCCTCATCGCACTGGACGGCCCCAATAGAAGATTCGAAATTAATGCACCCTTCCCTAATTTTCTCTCGCTGTTCATTACAGGCTAACGTGCCTTGAACTCGAATTTTTCTTTCTCTGGATGGGCTGCTATCTGCCATCGCGCTCGCAGCAGCTGTCAAGCGCTAAGTGGTCAGTTGGCTGGCCGTGTGATTATGCATATCAGCTGGGATGCTTTACACCCCAAACATTTCCACCCCGCCCCTATGAAAGCACCTCGCGGTCAAATTAATACGTATCTTCTGGAGGTGGGAGGGAGAGGGTTCTGCCCTATTATCGCATTACTGGGCGCGGCATTCAGACTGCTGCTGCAGCTCCCCTGATGATGCAGCTCTCTCCTTCTTCGTCCCTCCAGGTCCCTCGGCCCCTGATCACAGTGCTACCAGGCGTCTCGTCTGCTCGCTCACTCACACCAACTCCTCACGACGCCATCTCTCTCGCACGGTCCCCGCTACGCCCCTGAACTGAAACTTGCTGTAATATTCCCTTTGCCATGCTCAAGTGCTGCGCTTAGGATCGAGCTGTGAGAAGCACGACGTTCAAACCGCCGGGGGAGGGGCGAGAAGGGGGGGGGGGGATCTCGCTGTGTGCGCTGTCCGAATCCTTGCCACTTGACAGCTAATGATTCCTCGCTAAGGTATGCTTGAATGACTCGACGCGTAGTTAGGGGGTCGATGGTGGTAAGAGAAGGATGTCACATCAACTGCCGCAACTCAGCGACAAAGGTGCCGCTGGATTGTACCAGGTGTTAGGTGTAAGGCTCACACACGACAGTGGGTTGAGTTGTCTACGGCTCTGCCTGGGTCAGGGGAGGCTGCGCTGGGCCTCTCACCTTCCCCGTGAGTCTAGGTGCCTGGCCGTCCCGTGCGTGTTGGAAACTACTGGCAGACCTGTCCAGGCAGGCATTCCTGTCAGGTTCGTACGCCTGTCGCCTGTCTCCTGCCGGTCTTCCGTTCTCTCACATTCCTATGAGTTCAAGTTATATCACTTCGGGAGGCTTGCTCTGCTCTGCTCTGCTACTTGCTGCCCGTGTTTCCAGCATGACGCCGGGGCGGGGCACAGAGGGGACATTGGGGGTTAGGGAGAACGGGGTAGTACGGCACCGTGGTATAGTTCTTCAGGCGTGACGTGCCAGGGGGCGAACTTGTAGTTGAGACTGAGCTCAAGTCAGTCGGCAGCATTGGCAGCGGTGTCAAATTAATCTGCCTCCAGCCTCCAGAGGGAATTATTAACAGCAGTCGAAGCACACGAACTTTACGTTACGGAGGTAGGCCAAAGTGAAAGTTTGAGCAGAAACTTCCTCCAGCGTAGTTGCAGTCTTAGAGCCATCCTGGAGATTAACCTACATCACCACCCGAGTTTACCACCTCACATTTCAATTATCTGCTGCTCTTGCGGAACACGTAGGAGGTTCGTCTCTGAGAGACGCGGCGATTGGTATGAAACAGGTGCACGAGAACAGATGGAACAGCAAGTTAGAAATCTGTTTCGACTTATAATTTTGACTACTAATTGCAATGCCTAGCCATTTTTTTTTAATTCAAAACCCTTCCGTGCTCCTGCTGCTGCGTGCAACTAAGATTTCAGACAATGACTGGATCGTCGCTCGGCAACAGGCTGGGATTCGCTCCGCTTGCAGCTGCGACCCACCGATCACTCAGAACAGGCCGCCATGGCTTGTTCCCCTGGTAACTGCATTCTGTGGTTCTTAATATTCATATTCATCTCTCACTTTGTATCGTGTGCGAGTTTCTTCGTCTACTGTATTGTGGGGCCTCTCGCGGGCTGCATTAAGGACCTAGAGTCACTCGCTGATCTGATCATCGAGGGCGTGAGATTCCCCCAGACGTGCTGCAAGAACATGTGCTCCTGATGAGAGAGGTGCGTGATCGCAGCAATCCTAAAGGGACCGAGATGATTTCAAAGTTTGGTAGGGGTCAGATTTGGCAGCGTGAAGCTGGACCCTTATTTGTGTGGCCACCGTAATGTGTTCACCCTTGTCTAAGATGAAGAAAACTTATCATTTTCAACAAAACTTTATGACAGGGTTGTTACAAGACCGTCATTTTCAAGTTCCCTGACGTTTTCCTCACAAATCCCTGACGTAAATGTAGATTTTCCTTGATTTTATAAACAAGGCAAGGCATACGCATAGTTGTGAGAGATAAAATAAATTAGTGCCAACGAAATCGTTGATACAGATATATCTGTATCTGCTAGGTTGTCTAGTACTAACAACTAAATAACCAACAACAAAAATTTAGAAGAAAGAGAGCCGCCCGTAGCGACTCCCCCTCCGAGCTGGCGGCAACCAGTTCTGCCAATTGAGGTCCCAAGAGGGATTTCCCGATCAGGACTCATACTGTAAAGGCCAGATTCGACGTTTCCCCGGTATTCGAACCCCCGCGCCACAAGGCGGTTCGTTTCACCCGGGTACGGACACTAAACACCCGCCCGCGCCTTTGCAGGCTTGGCTAAGTGATGAGCAAAGACGTAGGACCGATTTTGATCCTCTTGAATGACTAGCGGACGAAGCGAGGTGTTAAAAATTTCGGAAGGATGGGGATCGAACCATCATCCTCGGCCGTCAGATTCGAGCACTCTGACCACTTTGCCACAGAGATCTGTACACAGAGCGGTGCATTCAAAGCTGCCGGTGAGAACTCTCCCTAACATGCCGTCAGATTCCCTGACTTTTCCAGACCATCTCAATTTCTCTGACCTTTCTGAATTTAATGACATGTGGCAACCCTGTTTAAAAAGTAATTTCAATAATTTTTCGAGAAAATAATTTTCAAAGCGCGGCGGCGCAGTGCACGATTTACGCCGAAATGCGTCTGGATTTGTAATTCCTTGACAAATTTTAAGTCCCTGAAGTTAGCCCGACTTCGAAACAACCCTGTGAGAATATCTTCAATATATGCTTTCCATTTAGGTTTGCAAGGACACCGCGCCTGCATGCTCGATGCTACGGTGCAAGTGCGAGCGAGACGGTCTCTTCCTCCAGCGCTGGGAGCCACGAATGATGTCACGTCAATACAGTGCTTCAGTATTAAAAAGTAAAAGGTGCTTGAATGTTAAACTTTAACAGCTTTCTGGATTAGTGCATCTCTCACAATAAAATGTGTTCTTTGAAAAATTGATTTTTGTTTTCCATCTTCCTAACAGACATGGTCTTATTATTTCAGATCTGGAATGATCAAATCCTTTCATGTGCACTGCTACTCACAAGAGATCAAGGGGGAAGGTGAAGAATCAAGCTCCATTTTATAATAACACAGTTTTTTAAATTCATATTTACAGAACTGCTCTACAAAGCACATTTGAAGCAAAAAGTTTTTCAAGACTTTTAGTATACAAAACTTGGTGGTAAACAGAGAAAAAGAAACAAAACAGTTTTTTTTTTTTAAATTGACAAAAGGTTTTATGAATACACAAACTAAAATCAACACATAATGTTAAGTTGACACACATCTTTAAAGCTGAAGGTTTGAAGCTCTCACTGTTTGACTCTCTCATAAAGATACAGATAACCAAGTTCTTTAGGTGGGTTCTCGGAAACAGCTACCTTGTTATCATTGTAAATGACCCACTGTCCATCACGGCGAATGTGGCAAACATAGTGTCCAACCATTGTTGAAGTTCCCATGTGAGAGATGAAAGCAGCCAGACGGTACACTAAAAAAGAAAGGAAGAAAGAAAACAGCAATCATAAAAATGTTTCACAAACTTTTTCTGTTATGTCATACAGATGATACTTACCTGAATTTCCATCACGAAACTCTGGTTCTGCTGGTTGATTACTTCCAGATGCTGAATCATCACCAGTTTCATCTGGATGACTAAAGACCCAATCAGCAGCTCGATCCAACATATTGTCAGTGGCTTTCAATGCTCTAACAGCATGAGCTCTTGAGAAGCCCAAACCCACAATTTGAGCGACATCCGATTCATTAGGCACAAAGGTATCTTTTCCTAGAGTACAGGACCATTATTAAAAGAAAGTCCTCACATGAAATTATAAAAGGGACTAAGTGCTCTGGAGAACTTACCAGAAGCAGTGTGTCCTGGAGGTACAAAAGGATCACTCAAATCTGAGTCACCAATATGCTCCATTATCCAATTTGTGGCTGCCTCTAAGTTCGAATTATTGGTGAAGTAAAGAGCTTTTTCACATGCAGCAAGTGGGAAACCCATTTCAAGAAGTTGAGACTTCAGGGCCTCATCATAGACTGGAGCTGGAGGTGGTGCGCTATGCTCTGGTAAAGCCTCTTCATCTGGCTTGATGCCTAAGCCGCGGATTTCAGAGAGATCCAGTTCATCAGGAACCTCTATAGCAACGTCTAACTTTTTAGGGGTCCAATCTTCCTGAATTGTAAATTTCTTTAAGTGTATCAACAAAAAGTCTGGGAATGAGGCCAGTTTTGTTGTCCTAAAAAAGGTGGCACATGTGAGAATGAATACATACAAACTATTGGAACTCAGATGTAAAGTTTAATGAAAGTACTTACTTCTTTGCAGTAACCTTAGCCATGCAAGCAGTGCTAAAGAATCCATTGATGTTCTCTGCTTGAATGAGAGCATCAAGGCATGATGAAAGCTTAATACGTGGGCGTACTACAGGTATATTGTCTCTACAAGAGTAGAGAGAAAAAAGCAAATAAACATATGAATTAGAAAAAAAAACAGCTTAAGAACAAATTGGTCCATTTTAAAAACAGCTCGTGAATCTTACAGTTTAATACCCTTGTCCTCTGCATCTTGTTTCATTTTTTCATAAGCAGCTACTTCTTCCTGGTTGACAGCTGCTTCCAAAGGGATTGGTAGTGGTAAACTATACTCAGCTCTATACTGATATTGAACTTTCTTTGACTCAGTGCACTCGTACCGTTCCTCCACACGGAATTTGAAACATTCCGCAGGATTTCTACAATGTCTGCTGTTACGCTGAAGAAGCACAAAGAACAAGTATTAGTTTAAGTAATAAGAAGAGCCATTTTGCAAAATTTTCTGAGGTGTTACTTCTTAGTTACTTTAGTATCATCAAACAATACCTCAAACATAAAAATCTGATAACATATTTAGGGTTTAAGTTTTCTTTCGGCAAAACACAAAAGTGAGACATGAGAAGAAACGAGAAAAGAGATGGAAGGAAGAAAATGTTAATTTGAAATCATAATTTAGCACAGTAAATTAATATGTCATACCTCAAGAATGTTCACCAAGTGAAGGAAAAATTCCTGAGCATCTTGCTGTCTTTTGGTAGCAAAATCTGAGTTCCGTCCAATAAGGTTTTTGAACATTACGGGAGCAATGCCTTCTTGTTCGGCATCTTTTGATTCTTTAGGTGGTGGCTTTGAGTATTTGCCGGACAGGAGACCAGTGCCCAGTTTTGCCCTTCGACATGAAACAAGATTAAATTCAGTACATTCCATGTTTAAGAGAGAGGATCAAGTGACATTGTAACATGAACTTACATTTGAAGATTGAAGTCAGAGGATGGATCAGCAGGAATGTTATGAAAAATTATAGGGGCTTCCTCAACAAATCTAGGGATTTAAAACGACATTAATGGCTCCCACAACAATGACACCCTGATTCATTGAGAGTATATTTAAATGTAACAAACCTTTCCACAAAGTCTGGAATAGCAAATACAACTTGCATCACACTGTTTAAATAACAGGAATTCCCCAAATTAGACAATCCAGTATATCCAGGCCCATAGAGAGGTCGTAACTGACTGCCAGATTCTTGCAGAGTAAACCATTCGCCCATCTTTTGATTTAGAGAAAGTTCCAGCTCTACCATGGACTTCTCAGTCTGTAAATGAATGTAACTGCTATGAAACAAAATTCTAAGTTTGTTCCCGGTAGGATAAGTAAAAGTGCAAGCTAGCAAATGAAGAAGAATTGTATCCTCACCTTCTCCATATTTGCAATGTTAATACCCCAGTGAGCAAGATGTTCCTTCAAATTAGGGTCTTCTACCATATCATCCTCAACATAGCTAAACACATCAGCTTTTCCATCCTTGGTTATTGTGCCCAACTTAACTGCAAGTGGATATCCTACAAAAAACATAAAAATACAAATACATTAGCACTGTAGTAAAACATATGCCCTTTTGTGAAACTTTGTGGAAAATAATATTTCACCAAAAAATTAAGTAATTTAAAATCTACCTGTATTACGATAGTGTTCTACAGCATGATCATTTCCACCAGATCCATCAAAAAATTTTCGCCCACATAGCACTGAACCATCAGTAAGGTTCAGCCATAAGTTTGAATCAAGATCACACTTCTCACATTTCCATCCACTTGGCGGTATTTTGCGTCCATTGTCCAATTGTGGCAAAGTGGATGCATATCTGAAAACAAAGTTTCAACCACATAAGGATTACCACTGAAAATAATATAAGTAATTATAAGTATTTTATGAAAATTTCTAATTTTATTGGCCTAAATGCAATGGAAATTAGTGGGTGAGAGTGCACTTACTTGGACACCATTCTTACTTCTCCATCCCATGTACCAGCCAAAGATTCTAGTTCAGCTGCCTCAGTTACAGACTGAGCCTCAAGAACACCATTCACAGATGCTTTTATCTGCCAGAACAAAGACAAAAAGAGAAATATTAATTTTAAAATCAGCCATACAATATATGCAATAAAAACACATTAGTTTAAAAAAGTTCTGACAGCTAGAGAGCACAGGAACAATTTTCACCAGTCAGAAGATAGTTGTTACCTTTTCAGGTAAGCTGTCGTTTGGCCATGGTGTGGTAGCAAACTCAGGAAGAATAACAATCTCGTAGTGGTCTTTGACATCAAACTTTTTGCGACCAGCATCTGGATCGAAACCACCATCTACACCTATTGCTAGACGGGTGATCTTCTTTTCTGGGCCGTCACCCTGCTGATCCACAGGGATCTGCCACCAGATAAGTAAAAAGTAAATGCTTTCAAAATACTCCAAGAAAGATCAAAATAATATATCTCTAGAAACAACTCACCGGTATTTTCTCTCGTCTCAGATGGAGATAAACATGTCGATTAGTTTGCTGGCAGTAGGGTAATACAAAGTCTTTCCCTAGGCCAAAAAATGTTTGCAGGCAGACATATAATCCCGTTGGGGTAGTCTTAATTTGTGAAAAGTAAACAAAACAGCAAGAGCGATTAAAACACACATCCCTCAGCATGAAAACAAAAACTGTGTTATATCTGATGCAGAAACGTAAAGTATACAATTAAAGAATAAGAGTCTGACATTGTCATAGTGCAGCCCTCCTTAAGTCTGTCAGATAGTGATTGAATGCTCATGACTTGGCAAAATGCTGACTTGACAAACCATTTACTATGTGCTAATGTGCTGCATATCATAGAAGAATTTATCATAATTAAAAGGTCAGAAAAAAAATATTTGTATGCATCCAGAAATTGACAAGTTCTACTCAAACGACAATAAAGCCGTTATAACCTCACAAAGGTAGGTAAAGTACACCGGGCTCTTACCGGCGAGTCGAAGGAGAAAATGCACTCTTCTTTGTACACTTTGTCGGATTTCGAAGGGACTCGAACGCTGTCCACGTGAGCATTCAATAATGTCAGGGGATCCATACCGATGTTCTGTCGAATTTCGAGCTTTGAACACAGATGGGACTTACGAGTAAATACAAGATTTAGATTTAACCTTAAATGATAAACGATAAACACCACTCACACGGCCACCAGTGCAACCACCACTAGCACAAAATTGTTGATACGTTAACACCACTCACAGTATCTTCCTTAGCGCCTTAAAGCTTCATAAATAAATGTAAGAAAATCTGAATGAATAAGATTACCGATCAAAGGTCTCCTTCAGATATTTTCTTGTTCCAAATAGGCTCACTGAGGACACTCGACCTTCTCGTACTCAAGTTGGCTCTGGGTGTGTGTACTAAAAGCCACCTTTCCCTACCTTTCCCCCTTGTTTGCGAGGTCAATCCGAAAAGAAATGTCAGTAAGAAAAAGTTTTCCCTTTTTGAAGACATTTTGACATGGCATTGACTTTTTTGTTGTCATCTCACATCACTGTCAGGATTGTCAGTGTTGCACTTCTCAACCTATATCAATAGACCTCGTGAGAAGAGGTTATGTCATGGGAGCGATGAGAATTTGCAGAAAATCTTACATAAGGCTGCTCCACCTAAGAGAATTCAATCATTCGTTCTCTTTGAAAAGCTTGTGGAACCCAGCAATCTTATCCAGATGCCAGCTTTTCTCCTCCAGGAGGACACCTCCGTCACCTCGAGTGTATATTAAACTTGCTAACAGTGGGGAATCTGACTACCCATATGCGATTTCCAAAGAACAGGAGAGTTTGCTTACTGGAGGAAGTACTGATGCTAAACGGAAGTTGCAGGAAACTTTATTACTGCTGTATTTGAAACAATCTCGAGGTGAAATCCTTCCAGAAGCATTATCTGTAAATGAATTTGCTGACCTTCTCCACATGAGCCCAAGCGATGCAGATAAATGGCTAATTGTATGTAGTTTACGCCGTGGTCGTGAAAAGCAAAAAGAAAAAGTTTTATTCGCTGAAGAGCAAGCTAGAAAAAATACACTCGGAGAAGAAAGAGGGGCAGCAGAACATCTTCCAGAGAGTTCCCTTTTTATAGAAGTGTTGAAAAGGAGCAGATCTCACTTCTTCAACACCTTGTTGGGCAAGGTATGACATTTGTTGTTGTTCGCAAACTTTTCTTGGAACAGACTGATTTCAATTTACAGATTGGTTTCTCCAAACTATGATGTTGCAGGGTCTTCTATTTGGTCAGGAAATAGTGTTTGACTGCTCATATGATGAATATATGAATGACTTTGGAATCAGAGAAACTGCTGCGAGTATTCACAGTTGTATCAAAGCAAACAGGAAAAACCGAAGGCCATTTTCACTTTATTTCTGCAATGTTGATAGTGGGAGTCGAGTTATGCACTTTTTAAAAAGGAGAAACCCTGAGTTTGATAATGATCTCCCTGTTCGTGTCTACAATACCTCCTACCTAGAATTGTTCGAAAGGTTTGTTCTAAATGTTAAATGTAATAAATTAAGTTCTGTAAAGTCTTTTTTTTATCAACTATGACATGCACCTTTATTTTACAGGGAGCGAATTGTCTACTTGTCTCCATTTGTTAATAAGGAATTGGAGTACCACCCTGATGATGTTTATGTTTTGGGTGCTATTAGTAGTGAAAATAAGAAACCTCTTTCAGTGAAGAAAGCACGATTTGAAGGTATTCGTTGTGCTAGGCTGCCAGTGGGGTTCCAGCAATGGATACGAGGTAGCAGAATTCTTAGTGCATTTGAGGTCAGCACAAGTTTTATTATTTTAAATAAATTCACTGTTGTAGTGTTAAGGAAGATTACATGTTTTATGCATATAATCTTTATGACTTGGTTGGGTTTCTAATCCCAGTTTGAAATCAGTGTTTTTTTTAAATTATTTAGCTTTTCTTATTTTTCCTTCTCAGGCTTTTGAACTTTTGCTCATGAAAAAGAATACTGGAAACTGGAGTCATGTTCAGAAATTCAGAAAGAGAAAAACCCTATCTGAAGTGGATGCAATGATGTGACATTCCTGTAAGATAAGTTTGAGGAGTTTTATTAAGAAATCGAGCAGGTATCACGTAGTAAATTGTATTTGTGTGTGTTCAAAATTAATTAAAAACCTTGCTTTTTTTTTTTTAAATATTTTTTATGATTAAAATAATAATTAATATTGGTTTTTAAATCATTATTTATTTATGTATCCTTATTGACCTGCCAAATTGTTGATTGGTCAGAATTTTCTTTGAATCACACATGAAAGGATGAACTCCTTTTCATTTTGTCTTCTTTTTCAAAGAATTTTCTGCGTTCTGCCCTCATAGCTGGGCACGCCAAAGCACTAACTTCTAAAAATTGAAACACGGGAAGGAAACCAATGTACCATATTGAAGATTGTACAAATTTGGTGTTAAAGACATTTTTGTGTTACTTTTAGCTGCCTTTTTGACCTCCTGTGCAGTCCTTCCTGGGCCGTATAAAGTTAGCGTGATTAACACGATTAACACATAAAGGCAAGGGGTGAGGAGAAGGGAGCTGTCCCGTCAGTCCCCTCCTCACCCCTTGCCTTTATGTGTTAATCGTGTTAATCACGCTAACTTTATCTTTATACGGCCCTGGTCTTCCCTCCTCAAGAGAAACTGGGGGAGGAAAATTTCGAGTCAATGTACTGAAGTCTGAAATTTCCAACTTTGAAAAACAAAAAACAAAAAAAAAAACAGTATTTACTTCAAAAAATTTCAAGTTTGTGGCTTTGTTCAAACTTTTCATGTTGTTTGAAGATAAATAACAACTGTATGATGAGAAATACCCCAAGACTCGGTGTTGTTGTTGTGGTGGTGGTGGTGTGAGGAGGGAGGAGAGTAGTGGGGGAGGTGAGTGCGCGAGCTAGTGTCTCCAGTGTTAAGGTTATATTTCTTGTTTTTTTTCTTCCGATCTCTGCACAGTTTCAGATTTAAATTAATTCATTGACGGAATGGGTGACTTTTATTGAAGAGTATTTAGAATCAAGTGCAGTGTACTATGTATAATGATGTCGTGATGTAGTGTGAACTACCGTTCTTCGCAAGTTTTCAATTAGATGAGCAAACACCATATCTAAATTATGCAAAAGTACGAAAAATTGGAAAAAATTGGTGAAGGTTCGTATCTAAGAACAATTTTTACATTCTTTTTATTAGCGTCTGTTCTCTGCATCTCTGATTGTGCAGTTCAGTATTGTGGTTGTTTTGGCCTTAAACAAACTTAGCTGCCATTAACTGTCACTTTTTATCTCATTGTGAATCCAGGGACTTACGGCACAGTCTTCAAAGCCAAAAACAGAGAAACGCATGAAATAGTGGCACTCAAACGAGTACGACTAGATGATGACGACGAGGTGAGTCACATTGTTTGTAGATTGAAAATTGCAGTTCTTGTTCTTGCAGCTATTTAGACCCAGATCCAATGAATACTTTATTATTATCAGGGTGTCCCATCATCTGCACTGAGAGAAATATGTCTTCTAAAGGAGTTGAAGCACAAAAATATTGTTCGTCTATATGACGTTCTTCATAGCGATAAGAAGCTCACTCTTGTATTTGAACATTGTGATCAAGATCTGAAAAAGTACTTTGACAGTTTGAATGGAGAGATAGACTTGGATGTAGTTAAGTCTTTTATGTAAGTAGCTTTGTATTTCACAAATATTAAGAGAATTCCAAATTGCATAACATGCTGTGTGTTGAGAGGATGGTTTTACCTTAGAACGGCTACTGTCATGTATTCAGAAAGTAAATCTGTTCTTAGGTATCAGCTTTTGAGAGGACTTGCATTTTGTCATAGTAATAATGTACTGCATCGAGACTTAAAGCCACAGAATCTTCTAATAAACAAGGTACGTAGTCTCATTGGCTTGTGGCGTAGATTGTATCTACCAGCCTCTTAATCTAGATCTATTATTGTTGTCTTCTGTCCGAATTAGAATGGAGAATTAAAGTTAGCTGACTTTGGTTTGGCTCGTGCGTTCGGTATACCTGTGAAGTGTTATTCCGCCGAAGTTGTTACATTGTGGTACAGACCCCCTGATGTTCTATTTGGAGCAAAACTTTACACCACTTCTATCGATATGTGGTCAGCTGGTTGCATATTTGCAGGTGAGAAGATAAATTTTATGTTTATTTCTTTGAGGGCATGACTGCAAATTTCTTCTTTAAGTTTAAATCATACTCCACCTCTACGTTTGTGGAGAATTTTCTTTCCAATTTCATGAAATTTATTAGATGGTTTTCTTTCTTGTACTCTTTACAGAACTGGCAAATGCTGGACGTCCACTGTTTCCAGGATCAGATGTAGATGATCAATTAAAAAGAATTTTTAGGTTGTTAGGAACTCCTATGGAAGAAACTTGGCCTGGTATTTCACTGCTGCCAGACTATAAGCCATTCCCTATTTATCATCCATCAATGAGCTTCAGTCAGGTTGTACCTAAACTAAATTCAAAAGGCAGAGACCTTCTCCAGGTATGTTCTCTCGTGTCTTACAAAAATTCATGCTTTTCAAATCCAAGTTATGAAAGGAATTTTCAATTTCAACTTTTGATTTGGTGTTATTAACTTTCTACAGCGATTACTGGTTTGCAATCCTCTGATGCGGTTGCCGGCAGATGAATCCATGGCTCACCCTTATTTCAGTGATTTAAGTGCTTCAGTTCGGGCGGAGCGATAGTCATAGAACAATACCAAGTATCATTTACTCTGCTTTCCCCATTATTTACATGTTAACTAACGTTTCTATCATGTATATGAAAAGTCTTGAGCATTTGTGAATGACATGTGTCCACTTTGTTGGTGGAGCATAAGAAACCACTGAAGTTCTATTAACAAATGTGAAATTTATCAAGTAGTATAAAAATTTTATATTTTGTTGTGTGTGCGTGTGTTGGCCTTCCGCACTTCGCTTCATGTCCACTGTTCTGCAAAAATTTTGTTTTATTATTGCTGGCAATTACTATTTTTTGTCTGCCTATATTGTCAAGTAGGCATGCCAACCAAGCAGAAGTTTTTCATAATTCATTTTGAGAATCATTCGCCCTATCATTGATTCCAAAGTACAAATTTTGTAAATTATAGAATGTCCGTTTTAAATGAATTCAACTGCTGTAAGCAAGTTTTTTCTAGTGTTAAATGTACTGCTTGATGTTTACTGCTAGTCATTCACGAAATAACTATGAGCAATAAAAATAAAATAATCATAGAGACATGTGTTCCTTTCTAGCCTCCTTTTACCTTTTTAATGATCAGGGAGGATCGTATTAATGTAACTTTTATTAAATAAAAAATGACATGTTGCAAAAGCCTAATAATTTATTTTCAAAGTTGGAATAGCTCCACACACATCCACACAGCAGTAACGCAGATCTCTCTAAACAGGAAACAAAAATAAAGCTGCTATGCTCAAGTGATAAATTAATCAAATTTTGTTCAATGAAATTACATCAATCAGTAAAAGTGCATGGTATAAACTTTTACAACTGGAACAGCAGTTAACATAAATAAAGAATAATTAACATCTATGAAATAAATTAATGCTAAACGTACAAGATTGTAATATATCAGGGTTTTGAGGACCCTGTCCGAAGTCCTCCATTAACTCGAAAGAGGGAGCGTACAGTACAAAAATTGTAACTATAGTTGAAGATATATGCCTTAAAAAATAAATACCACAGACTTAAGAGCAGTGCAGGAATAATGCGGGTCTTCCGCTAGTGCATTCCATCATAAATTCTTAGCAAAGATGGACCTATAACATCAGTCCCAAAGCAGTGCACATCTAAAGCTCCTTTCCCATTCAAACTCACAAAATAGACCTCATGCACAGAAATAGGCAGTTAGACTCAGTATGTTACTGAAATTAATACATAAAATGCCAAGATGCAAAATCAGGAATTAATAAACCATATGGTGCTGTGTACTGAGAGTCAAACACACGCAGAAAAAGAAAGCTTTCACTTGAAGAGAATGGACTTAGTGGTGAATAGCTTATCAGGATCAAAAGGCCCTGAAAGAATCTTCAACGCCATGACCAAACTTCAGTAAACATGTAGCAGTAGGAGCCACCCATGCCGCTGGGTTACACTGAAGTCTCTTCAAAGTGAATTTCTTTTTCTGCTCTTATAAAATACCAAAAATTGTAATAAAGGTACCGGCATAAAAACTGAACAGGTGTATCTCAAAAGCTGATCAAGTACAGAGCTAGACATAGCAGCTCCACCCACAGAAAAAAAAAACTTTTAGCATACACTGTAACATTTAACTAGAAATATGAGAACAGAAAGCACCATAAAATTAACTGAAGAGGTAAAACAGAAGTCAAGTACCCCCAGACATGTGAAGTGATCTCATTCAGAGAGAAAAGCAGACTTTAAAAATTGCTGACAGATCTGACATAGCAAAACAGACAAATAATGATAGACCTCTTCCAGGGTTGGAGATTGCAATTCATGAAATTATAATAAATTAATGACATTTAAGTGGTCAAATTGGTGCCAATATCCACAACATAGAGATATGATGAAGCTTTCTGCTAACACCAACAACAGCAGAATCAAATAATGTGTCCAAACTAACAAAATCTTTCAATAAGCTCTCTACATAATAATTTCATGTTTCTTTGGAATACTGATCACAAAGACTTGTGAGACACCATCAAACAAGCTTGTACATCTATACTTTCAACAGGTCTCAGCTCATAATTCAGAAGTCATTTCACAGCACCACAAAATTAAAATTACTGTTTACTTTCCTCTCCAGTGGATTGAGGAGAGCTCCCTTAACAGTATCTCATTAAGCAATCAGCAGTTACACTGACTTAGCACTGAGGCTAAGTTGTACTTCTGATTATCTTATTAATATTTTTTAAAGGGGGGAAAAAAAAGCATTACTCATGTAAGTGCATTCTGAATATCAGTCAGTGCAGATGTAGAGGGGAATACAACCTCCTACACCAAATGAACTTAACCTAAAAACGCACCACCATACACCGCATCCAATCAAGGTGTTAATAGGAAAATCATATCCCACATTGCAACAAATTCAGCTAGGATAGTATCTTTCAGATAAAAACAAATTATCTATATTTTGGTAAAACACAATCATCACATAGCTTCAGCTTCACTGCAACAACATGTGAAAAGAACAAAAGATAAGAATTGCATTTGGTTTAGAATAGAATAGTAACTGGTCTGAACTGTGAATAGTATTGCTGTAAAATCTTTAAAAATTTCAAATTTTGTTCAACGGTAAAAAGTAATCAAATGCACCACAACAACAATTCTTCTGAAAAGTTAAGTGTCTTTCATCTACTTAAGATTGGAGTTATTTGCCAATTATAAAGATACTTATTTCCATTAGCACTATGCTTTGCACCGTCCGCTTACAGAATTTGATGAAACATTTCATTTAAGTTCACACAAGCTTTTCCAATGCACATTTTAAACAAAAATATGAAATGTACATACATTTATATGGGAAAGGTGTTTTCATGATGACCTTAATTTACAAGCATGTAAAAAAAAACTACTCTATGGTACTTGGCCTTATTACGCAGCAGGCAGAGAGATTTTCATTATAAAATACAAAATGTATTACAAAAGAAATTCGAGCTCAGATGATAATCTTTGAGTAGCCCTGGGTAGTTGATGCAATGGAGCACAATGGGAGAGGCTATGTTAACTATTTCATCAAACACATTTTATCACAATGCTTTTTCTTTGGATGTTAAAAAAAAATAATCAAAGGTAGTATCACATTTGTGACGCAATACTGGGTGATTGTAGAGAAAATTTCATTCTTTGTACCCCATTAGGCTTATTAGACACTGAAATTGTAATAAAATGCAACAAGAGTTTCACAATTAACCCCAAAATAATCCTCTCCCACATCTCAAGAGTGCCTGCCACTATGTTATTGATAAAATACAACCTACAAAGCAACAGTTTTTTAAAATAGCATTCTAGCATGAATGAATGGAACTGACCAAGCAAAGCTTGCAAGAGGGAAGAAGGAAAATAATTTTGAGATATCAGTATCAGCACTTCAAACAAAATCATGTTGACACATTATGATGCATTTTGGCGGCGAGAGATCACAGTGCATAGTGAGGCTGCTTTTATCAAGAACTGCACAGACACACACATGCATTCACACAACAGACATGTATGTGGATGCATGTGTACTGAAGTCAGTAACATGATGCAATTTTACAAGTGGAATAAAAAAGGTGCATCCAAAGTCATCTCCTCAGCTCTCCATCTCTGCAACAATGAAGAACAAAATTTTGTTATGTTTTGTAAAAATAGAAACAGAGGTTTAACAATTCTTTCATTATGAACAATTAAAATTGATGCAACAAAAAGGCATAAGGATTTGTTTAATTTGTGGTTGAAATTTTCTTCAGACTTAAAACTCCGCAAAATTCTTTACCGGAGGTTTAACTTTTCAATACAACAGTTTATGTTGCCTAATATGCAAACAGAGCTCTTACATCAAGCTAAGTTCAAGCCAACTTAGAACTGCACTGTCTGAATAAAGAACCCTGTTCCGAAGTTATCCAAAATACTCACTGCATACATGCTGTGAGCTTTATCTACAATTACATGGCCCCTCACATTGCCTTTAAGAAACATTTGCTAATTTGAAATCACCAGACCCCTCTTTTTTTATTTTTCCCATAAAGAAACTAACATTCTAAACTAACATGTAAAAAATATCATTAACACAGTAAAGAATGAAAAATCTCCAAAGAAGAGTCACCTGTCATATGTGTTTATTGAAATCATACCCTAACAAAAATGAAGTAGATCTTACCTCGAGTAGCTCCACCTGAAAGGATACTCTTCTTTTTCGGTGCACTCTCATCTGGTAAGATTCGGCTTGATGTTACCATGTGAGCTTGTGGCCTAATACCACCGAGAGCACCACTCATATGATGCTGTCCTGCACGGATGGGTTTAGCTAAAAGAAAAACACAGCAATAACATTTGTTGAAAAAACACGGCGCAAAATACAGTATAATAATCATGATGGCTGGTAACAAAGGATTTGAAATTAAAATATGTTCGCGATTCACATAATTTAAACATTTTCCTACACAACAAGCACCACGTCACAGCACAAATTACTCCTAACGTTAAATTTTCAATGGGCATTGAGTTAAAATCAAAACAGATATCCTAAAGCATATAATGTAAAAAGATAAATGGAAAATGACAACTCTTAAGTCTGAAATTGCCTCAATCAACTGAGAGACGACAAGGTAAGCAAATTGCTTTGTCTATTCTTTGAGACTATTCAAATGAGACTCCAACCCCAAAACAAAATACAAACCAATTTGAGCACTATTTCCTCTCCTGGCCAGATTCTTCTGACGTACAGCTTCCTTAATACGGTCAACTTCACTCTGGTAACGTTTGCGGTCACGCATTGCACCCTCCTTTGCTTCTTTGAGAGCAGTTTCTAAGGCCTAAAAGAAGGAATTCAGAGTGTATTATGCTGCACCCTTCACACATCCATATGTGTAGATGTAAGGTGAAGGAATACCAGTATTACCTTGACGCGCTCCATAGTAGTTCGAAGACGCTTCTCAAGCTTAGGCAATTCACAGCGTAGATCAGCATTGTCACGAACAAGTTGCTTATGAACTTTGGTGAGTTGGTCAAGGTTATTTTCTAGAAAACTTATCTTCTGTTTCTGAGCAAGTGATCCACCATCATCTTCGTTCTCATCAGTATTAGCAGACTGGAAAAATCATCAAATATTACAATGGAAACTGACACATAAATTAATTCTGTAACTTAAGGAATGTTAGAGACTGACCTTTTTGATGCGAGCCTGTAAATCCTGAACAAAGAGCTTGCGCAGATTATGTAATGTCTGCAGTTCTTTAGCAACAGTGTCTTCCAATCCCTTTAGATCTTTACGAGCCTCCTCTCTACGTTCATTGGAGAGACTGCAAAAGTCAGATAATTAAAACAAGAGTACACATCAAAAGTCACAAACATGTGTTCGTCACAGCAGGAAAATCAGGGATATCAGAAGGCAGAACACTTACATAAGTTCCTGAAGTTTCTGACTCTTTTCTTCCTCCTCCTTCTTGAGCTTCTCATACTCTTGCTTGAGCTGATCATGTGCAAGTGAGTACCTTTGATTCTCACTGAAAGAGAAAAGAATGAACTTAAAAATGTGGCAAAGACTTTACAATGAAGTAAGTGACTTAATCCTGTAAAGTAGACTTACTCCTTCAGCTCTGTTATAAGAGTTTGTTTATCCATGAGCTCATCACGCAATGATCCAACCTGCTTCTGGTGAACATCTCTCAACTGATCCATTTGCTCTTCAAGAGCACGACGAGCCTTGTTAACTTCAATTTGCTCTTCAGCCTTGTCTTTTGAGGATACTGCTTGAACTTGTTCTATAAAGAATACAGGAGTAAAAATGTTTAAATAAAGAGGGGAAAAAAAGTCATTGAGGTTGTACATAACATGGCTATAAAGAAATAAGAGTGAGAACTAAACAGTTACGTACCTGCAGCCTTCATCTTGGCATTGTCTTCCCTGAGCATGTCAACTTCTTCCTCTAGGGTACGCTTCTTGTTTTCAGCTTCACGCATTGTCTCCTGAAGTGTCTTGATACGTGCATCAAGTTGAGAGATGTGGAGCCTGCATTCTGCCAATTCCTTTTCATATTCTGTGACCTAAAACAATTGTTTGTACAGAGTTGTAAGATGTAATTAGCAAATATAACAGAAAATGACAGCACTGCAACTGGATTGAACAGATGAAAACGTCAAGTTGATGTTACCTTCTTGTTGCTATCTGTTTGAGTAGATTCCAAGTTCTGGCAGCGAGTGACAAGGTTCTTCACCTCAGACTTCATTTTAGAAATGTATAAACGAGCAACTGTGAACTCTTCTTCTAATTTGCTATTACTATCAGGATTCGGCTGGCACATAACAAGCAATCATTAGTAAAGTTAAAGGTTAGAAAGAGCCAATTTAGAATGCAAGATTTACAGACAGAAAATTATTGGAGAAAAATGAGAGCAAATTTACCTTCAGATCACCCTCACTTCCAATTGACACTCCAATTTCAGTAAGGTCTTTCAGAAGATTAGTCAACATTTCTGTAATTCGGCGACGTTGATGGGTTGACATATCTTTTAGCTGTTGAAGCTCTGATGATGTAGTGTTAAGAGCAGATTGCTTCTGCAATAGTTCTTCAGTAAGACTTTCATATTCCTTATTCTTCGTTTCAACTTCCTGGCTCTTCTGGTCATAGTTGACAGCAAGTTCCTCCAAAGCTTGAAGAACTTCTTTCACTTCTTCCTTGGCAGACTCATTCTCCTGTTGAATGCGATTCATTTCATGCTGTAGAAGTTCATAGTCTTTGCGAGTGCTGGCAATTAGCTCCTCTTGCTCCATCATCTGCTCCTTCAGTTTTTCCACGAACTGAGAATGCTGGTTTATTTCCTCATCTTTTTCATCAAGCTGCTGATATAGCCGTTCCCTTTCTTCTTCAAGCTTCTGACGTTCTTCGTTAGACAAGGATCCAATCATAATACCTCCACCTGGTGTTGCAGGTATGGGACCCAGCAGAACATCTGCAAGGCACACAATCAGATTTAGCTGGAGGTCACTCCTATAAGACAACCAAGACAGGTGAAGATGATGAAATCTATTCAAACCTTTCTTCACTTCAGGAGGAGCAGCAACAGGGGTTACAGCTTCCAGAGGTTCTTGCAAGTTAACCTGCTCATCTGGGTTGACTGTTTCACCTGATCGCCACCTGAACAGAAAACATGGGATAGTGGCTGAGACAAGAAAAAAAAAGATAAAATCAAAAAGTTACCATTATAATTCTAATCCCAGCACCTGCTCAACTCGGACTCCAGCTTTTCAACCTTGCCCTTCAGCCGCCCAACACGCTCTTTTTCTTTCTCATACCGCCTCTTCCATTCCTCTGCAGTGAGCTCTTCATTCACAGTAACCACATTCTTGATTGTCTTTGCCCTGAAATCAGAATGAAAGATTATAACATAACCCGATCTACTACAACCCCTTGCAAAACCTTCAAAATGTCAAATTACTAAAGAACAGCAAACGAAAATGGTGCATACCTCTTTCCAAAGTCCAAGGTCGACTTCGTTTCAGACTCATTAAATGAAGCTGGCGAGCAACAAATAATTATTGTCGTTCTTGCATTGCCTCCCAAAGATTCTTGCAATATACGAGTCAATTTGGAGTCTCGGTAAGGAATATGAGTCTTATTTCCATCAGCTAGAGCAGATATTACATTACCCAGAGCTGAAAGAGACTTGTTAATATTCTTGGCTTCATCAAGAACTGTTCCTTCAGCTCCTGTTTTGCTAACCTGAAACCAAAAATGGATTTAAATAGATAGAAAATCTGAATTTTCACCTTCAACAGAGAATAATGATGTAGACAGTACCTTTTCGCTACCAGCCAAATCAACAAGATATAATTTTCCTGAAAGTTTTTTCTCATTTTCCAAGTTTTCTTGCTTAACATTGATAAGGAATACACTGTGACTCCGTGAACTGTGCTCATTCATATCTAAAAAGATGAAAAACATGTATTAATAAATGGTCCAGAGCAACAGCTGATGCAGTATTTGAGAACTTTTTTCTTATCGAGAGACACAATTTCAAGAACGGGGTTATTGAAGAGTGTCACCCAACACCACCACCAAAAATAATCAATAAATGATAATTACTAGTGACAGCAATATGTCGATTTGATTTTCCTTCTTCTATGACCTCGAATACTTCTTCAGGACTTGACACAAAGCGCTCAGTGGCTCCTTTTACGAAAGGAACTCTATTTTTGTCTTCATGGACACTAAGATTTACTTTGGACACTGGAAATCAGAAGATACAGAACATCAGAACAGAGAACAAAAATTTTCAGGATCACAAGAATAGAAAACACTCACAAATATAAAAAGAGACAGAAAAAAGAAGTAAAGACTTACCATCTAGCAAATCACGAATTTTGTCCATATAGATTTCAAAATATGAAACTTTAATGTGGAATTCAAGATTTTCTTCCATTGCATATATATGGTTAAAAATGTCATTAACAATGCGGGGTATGATTCCCTGCTTGCCAGCCTCACCAATGACACCCTCCATGGTATGGGTTTTACCAGATGAAGTTTGTCCATATGCAAAAATCGTCCCATTGTAACCACACAATACATCTAAAAGATCCAAAAACGCAGGTCAGTGGGAGCCAAAACCAGAACTATGTCTTCAAAAAATTGATAGTAGAACATTCATACCCGTAACAATTGACTTGGCAGCCTCAGTGTATACTTTCTCTTGTGTGGCATTGGGTTTGAAGACTTTATCAAAGAGATATACTTTTCCCTGTAATGAAAAACAATGATAGATTCAATGATGCATGACACTGTATTGAAACAGACGCAAAGAGAATATTAAACACATCATGACCTACAACTTCTGTCAGAACTGAGAAGAATACGAAATTTTAGTGAAACCTACATTTATGGATTGATTGAGAAACAATTCACTCTCAATATAAGCAGAATTTGTCAGCTTATGTATGCCACAAAATGAATTCAAGATATGCAGAGCACTAACGGATGAAAGAGGTTGCAGTGACCATCAAAGTTCATGCCAGAAATTAGTTTCGAGAAACAGTGCTTCCAAAAGAATTTGACGGGAAAACTCGCATATGCTTATCACATTCATATAGGTTAAGGTTACAACTGTTTGTATGGCAGGTAGGTCATTTCAGTCGATCAGTCACAAGAGATGACAGGGTATTTGAACAGAATACTTAGCAGAGGGCTACTCACCCCGATAGATATGCAATTTTCGTCGGGGCCAGAAGGAAACTTGACAACAAACTTCGACCCAGCTTTTTCTTCGGAATCGTTCAAAGGCCTGAACCTGCAGACCACCTTGATGCTGTCCTCCGCGGCCATTTCTCGCTCACGATCCGTTGCCATTTCGACTGATTCTTTAAGTCGACAAAAGTTTCAAGAATATACTTCGCACGTGAGCACGGCAAGCGAGATCCAACGTACAAAATAAAGTCCTAGCGAAATAATATTTTTGACAACACCCAGGCTACCCCAAAATGGCTGCCATGATTCAATATCTCATAAAGTTCGTCAAAAGATATCTAGTTTAGATTCTTCTAAGGTGTTTCACTGTACAGTTTTCTTGAAGACGGTGTGAGCAAAACTAACGTAAATAAGAGTACTAAAAGCTAATAAAAGCCTAAATTTGATGACTTCTCCAAAAATATATTCGTCGATACATGCTACCCACAGTGTCTGCGGTCTCTGACACACGACTCACTTCAGCAAACACAACAACGCCAAATCGCTGAACGTTACCCTGAAATCTTTTTTGTGCCCCCGCGGTCACTGAAAGGGAATAAACAAGGCTAATATTTCTTTTTTCAACATAAAATATTTCTAAACGCCCTGATCAGTGAAGATATTCAGAAAAAAGGTGCAAAGTAAAATGATTTAGCTTTGGAAGTTTGGCAAAATGTTGTCTCTCACGGTGCTAGAAAGCTCAAGTAGAGGGCTACGAAAATTTGCTTAAAACTAGGTAGAATCGACCCGATTCGTCGGCTCCGCCGGAAATGGAATGATGTGTACATATACTTTTGAATGAACGTTGATGTCGTGATACTTAATTTTGATTTCATTGTTTGGTGCGTTTTGTCCGGTTTTGTATCTGCCGCCAACGAGCCACCAGCGACATTCGATTACTCGATTGCAAATGCTGCCACTCTACCAAAACATTTTTGTACCGTTTTGACGTCCATAATTCAAAGATAATGGAAACATATTGTTCAAAAGTATCAAAATAGCCAAAAAATTAATGTCTTCAGTCCAAGCAATGACGTTATTGCCCTATTTTTCCCGGTTCAATAGGTTCCGTTTTCACTTTTGCAATGTAACCCAGATGAGCTGTAATCTGCTCGCCTCCTCAAGCCGATTGTTGTGGCTGTGGCTACTTTCTCGTATGTCAATGAGCTATTTCGCCAGCGCGGGGCGGGGTGTGAGAGGGGGCTGCAGTCCATCACACACTTTCAACTGTTTTACTC
>CABIKL010000168.1:0-28986 GCA_902196195.1 Aptinothrips rufus | reverse complement strand
AAACAATAATTAAATTTGAAACAAGTATAAAAAAAAAAGAAAAAGAGAAAGAACAAAGAGGCCAGTGAGGGAAAAGCATCATGCTGTAAACTGTTCTATCAGGACAGAATCATTTTCATAAAATACATGATAAGTAGGTTCACATGACAGACAAAATCAGACACAGGTTTCAGTTCCATTTCATAATATCAGCAATAATATCACAACAGATTTTCTTTCAAAACCTTAGTTCTTATTAAGGTTGAACTACGCTTAAAGCCATACCATTAATAGGAATGCATCACACAAAACTGTGTGTGAGGTACTATGACAATGACATCAGTGAGAGACACTTGCTATTACCATAGCATGAATAAGGAAAAAATAAATCAAAAATTCATATACTTACAATATACAAAGTTATGCATTCAAAAAGAAAAAATAAGGCAGGTACAAATATAACTGACCTATGTCAAGTGACTTTTTTGGCACCACAATAGCGATGCCCTATGATAAAAAATCAATCAACTCTGAATGCTTCTTTCAGGAATCTCCACAAAGTAAATGGGAGAATAAATTGAAATAACAAAGGCAACACAAGCAGAAAAATAAAATGGCACAAGCTCAGTCAAAACCAAAGATGCAACCTCAGATGCAAATACTTCACATCTAAAAATAGTATCTGACTTTGTCTCATTAAGAGAAATGCGTTAAGCTGCAGACAATTTTCCATAATTACCTGAGTGAAAAGATTAATGTTCATATACTTCCTTCACTTTAGCAAGAAGAGCATCACATGTTTTCTTAGCATCACCCAGTAACATTGATGTATTAGGTTTATAGAAAATTGGATTGTCAACTGCAGCATAACCAACACCAAGGGATCTCTTCATGACGACCACCTGCGTAAAGAAACATCATAAGAAGTATATCAGTAAGCTCAAAGTAAAACTTAGACAAGTGTCACTTACCTGCTCAGCATTCCAAACACGAAGAACTGGCATTCCTGCAATAATTGAGTTTGGGTCATCTTCTGCAGCACTATTCACTGTGTCATTTGCTCCAATCACCAACACCAAATCAGTCTCACTAAAGTCTTCATTGATTTCATCCATTTCCAAGACATCGTCATAAGAAACTCCAGCTTCAGCCAGCAAAACATTCAACTGACCAGGCATACGACCTTTGAATGAATAAAACAATTTAGCATGAGTGTCACGAGCACATACAAAAACACATATAAAAGAGAAGATAGATAAGAATGAACAACTGACTAAAGAAACTAATGATAGACAGAAAAACAGCAACAGAATTGCTTTTATTTAATAGGGAGGAGAGCGCTAATTATTGAATGCTCTGACTTATTTGCAGACAAATTATATTCCTTGGTACAAAACTAACCAGCTACAGGATGGATTCCGAATCGAACTTTCTTTCCTTTATTTTTCAGGAAAGAAACCATTTCAGCCAAAGGATATTGAGCTTTGGCAACACAAAGACCATAACCTGTGAAAGAGAAACGTCCAATTGATTCAGGTCTCAAATAAAGACGTTTCAAAAAAAAAATTAACAAATAATTAGAAAAAAGTAATACAGAAATCTGCAAGTTTTCATACCAGGAGTGATGATTATATTCTTAGCATTCCTGATTAGTTCTGCTACATTGTCAACAACCACCTCTGTATGAGTTCCAGTGATTTCCATTGGTTTTCCTCCCCCAGTAGAGGATGTTCCATATCCTCCCAAAATGACATTTGGTAATGACCGATTCATAGCCTGTAATGATGATTCAAACGTCGAAATATTCATAATTGAAAGCGACCATGAAATATTAACAGTAGGAAAAAATATAATTACCTTGCACATAATGTACGAAAGAATAGCACCAGATGATCCAATAAGAGCACCCACAATAGTCATGAGGTCATTATTTAACATAAAGCCTTCTGCACAAAGAGCCCACCCAGAATAACTGTTCAGGACAGTTATGACAACTGGCATGTCAGCACCTGAATGAGAAAAACAAAATAGTAATTTGCACACTCCAAAAATAGTCATATCAATTTTGAATTTTTGTCAGTCTTTTACCTCCAATGGCGGCTGTCAGAGTAACACCCATGGTAGAAGACAATAGGCCTGTAGCTCCCAACATGCTCAGGCCAGCTGCCATTGAGGGATCGTAGAAGAAGTAAGCCATAGCAGCTGCATTGCCAGCAAGCAAGCCAAGGTTCAGAGCATGACGCCCCGGAAGGAGGAGAGGAGAAGAAGAAAGGATTCCTTGAAGTTTGCCATACGCAACCAAGGAACCACTGGAATGAAAGAGATCAGATTTAGATTAGAAAATAAAGAATTAGCATCACCCAAAAATTAAGGGAACATTGCTAAGGAGTGAACATACCTGAATGTCACACCTCCAATAAATGTTCCCAAATACAATGCTGTCTTGACAACATTAGCTGCTGGATCTGTTGCCAGAGTTGGAAAGTCATGTATGTATGTGGCAAGGCACGTTAACATTGCAGCAAGTCCAACAAGGCTGACATTGACAACAAATAAAACAAGAAATTAAAGCAAAGACTACTAACTAATGAGGTAATGAAAAAATTCATGTTGGCAGCAAAAAAGTAGGTTGGTCTAATAGTAAATATTGAACACAAAGATAAGTGTAAGCGTGATCATTCACCTGTGGAAAGCAGCAACAAGTTGAGGTAAATCAGAAATTTCAATTTTCTTGGCAATGGCAGTGCCTGTTGCTCCACCAATTGCCATGCAGGCTGCCATTTGGGCTAATACTTCGTGATTTGGTGCCATGTATCCTAGAGTCGATGCTATGCCTCCCGTCACTCCAATCTGAATAATGATGAAATCAGGATATATGGCACAATATATAATAGTCCAAATAAATTATGCAAAATATGGGAATATTGA
This sequence comes from Aptinothrips rufus, assembly GCA_902196195.1. Taxonomy (NCBI): domain Eukaryota; kingdom Metazoa; phylum Arthropoda; class Insecta; order Thysanoptera; family Thripidae; genus Aptinothrips; species Aptinothrips rufus. The sequence continues at coordinate 26,079 of CABIKL010000168.1, read as the reverse complement.
AACAATATGTCTCACCATGCCCAGGTTGTTTCCTAATCTCGAAGTGCTCTGAGAACTCAAGCCAGCCAAAGCACCAACACAGCACAGTGATGATGCCAATGAAGCCATTTGGTGGACCTCTGATGCTCCGATGGCTACACCATAACCATATGATCCAAGGAAGACAGCAGCAGGAAGAGCATAAAGGTAATTGTGTTCTGGTGGATCTGTAGGTCTGTACAAATGAAAAATGAACAATGTAAACTTAAAGTAAATTCACAAACAATCCTTAATCACATATTCCATTTTTTAATCAGTGCCTTACCGTTTGAACATGTCAAGCATTCTCTTAGTCACAAGAAAACCACCATACACATTGATAAATGAAATAAAAGCAGCAGATGCAGCCAGAGCCTGTTATGTAAAACAACACATTCAGTGAAACTAGAAAAATAATAAGAATGTGAAAAAACAAATAAATTAAATTTTGTATGACTTACCTCTACAGAATTAGTGGGATAGTAACCACCTCCCATCAAAAGCAGCCCTCCCACAGCTGTAATACCAGAGATGGCATTGGTGACAGACATAAGAGGGGAGTGGAGGGCTGGAGTTACACCCCACACAGTGTGATATCCAACAACCCCAGAAAGAGCTAACGTGGTAGCCATAGTCGAGAAGGCTGCATTTGGAGACGCCACACCAAGAGCTACAAGTCCTCCTAAACCTGTTGAATGATATGATTAGAGATTAGAGTGTAGAGCAGAAGAATCAATTTACAAGAGAAACATTCTAATGTAGTAAAATAGCAGTTGGGGAGGTTTTACCTGCACTGTACTTAGCTGCATCCTTAAATGTATTCATAAAATAGTTTGGTTCAAGCGACTTTGCAGCTTCTACTTTCGCTGCAGAAACAGGTGCAGCAACTGGAGGTGGTGGGGGTCCAACTGGCTTTGGTGGAGGCCACATGAGCTCTCCATCTTTCAAAATAATGCTTCCACGAACTACTTCATCTTCCAAGTTTATAAAGAAATTGTCTTTTTGATCTGGATGATCTGAAACATTTTTAATGATGTTAATCAAGTCACATAAACAAAAGCCTAATTTCTTCAAAATTGATATGCATGATAAAGGTCAAGAGAACTCACTCATTGAAAGCAGGAATTTTGAGATATTGTTGGCATACAGAGTGGAGCTTTGAGTGGGTAACCTTGATGACAAATCAGTCAAACCTATGTGAACTACATCCTTGTATGTATAAACTTCACCTGGACGGGTGGTTTCTACATTGCCTCCAGTTTCAGCTGCTAAATCCACAATTACACTTCCTGGCTTCATTAATTCAACATGTTCCTAAAAGATGAAAAATAAAATAAAAGAAGGATTGCGCAGGAAGCACCATATGCAATAGCAATCATAACACCAGCTGTTTCACTCGGTACACCAAATTGCCCGGTTTAACAAAACCTACTAAAACTGGGAAGATTATAACAAGGCAGCAAGTTCTTACTGAAACATACAAGAGCGTTGACCATACAAAGAACAAAAAACTCACTCTCAAAATTAGCTTGGGAGCTGGGCGACCTGGGATCAGAGCAGTCGTTATAATTATATCTACTTCCTTAGCCTGCTTAGCAAATAATGCCATTTCTGCTTCAATGAATTCCTTAGACATTTCTTTGCTATATCCGCCGGCAGCAGTGCCTTCTTCCTGGAGTAGAAATGTCATGTTAGCATGGAGGTTTCAACAAGACATTAAAGGTAAAATGCACTTCATAGTGAGAAAATTACAACAACTTAGTATCACCTTGATATGAATCTCCAGAAACTCGGCTCCTAATGACTCTACTTGTTCTTTCACAGCTGAGCGAGTATCAAATGCTCTTACAATGGCACCCATGTTTTTAGCCTGACCAATCGCTGCTAAACCTGCTACACCACCCCCAATGACAAGAACTTTGGCTGGTGGCACTTTTCCAGCAGCAGTGATTTGACCTTCAAATAAAACATGTCGTCTAATGAAGCCTTTTTATAAGGAATAGAATAACAAGCAACAAGGAAAAATTCAACAAACCAGCAAAAAATCTTGGGAAGTGATTAGAAGCTTCAACCACTGCTCTGTAACCAGCCACATTGGCCATTGAACTAAGCGCATCAAAAACCTGAGCTCTTGATATACGAGGTATACAATCCATGGCTGAAAATTAAACACCCAAATAAAATCAAACAGCTGTAAAATGAACACCAAGAAAATAAAAAAAGCAATAAGCATCAATTAGTGACGAAAAATTTTGTTATCTTCAACACATAAGCACACAAACGTTCAGAAAAAAAGTCAAATAAATGGAGAGGAAAATTCCTGAAAAGATAATATTGTTACAAACATTGAAACACTCAATTTAAGGTGAGCACAAAATTAGAGAAATTAAAAGAAATTTCAGCAAGATAAGCTGACAAAAATTGCTTAGCAGAAGTATAAGAATAGGAGAAGCCTCACTACAACACAAACCTCTCACTAAAACTGAACATTCCATATTTCGACAACTACATGAATCTGTCAAGGTAAATTTGGCAAATATTTGGTAAATGAGTTATGAATGTAATAGAATAAAAAATTAACAGGTAAAAGATATTTGAGAAGCCAATATGAGTGAGACACAGCCAAGTGTCTGGCAGACTGAAAGACAACGGTGGAAAGAGACTGGCTGTCCCGACAGAATATGTGTCCCAATTATGTCATAGAGAATAATTTAAAGTTATTACTTCAAGAACATAACGAGTGCATCATGAGGCAAAAATGTGCTCTTTAGAGAAATATACTTAACATATATCTTACATACCAAATGCATTAATTCTCCTTTTTGCTAGTGCATCTACAAGGGACTTATTTTGAGCAGGGTACAGAAAAGATATGAGAGTAGAACCTTCCTTCAAACCAGCAAGTTCCGATTCTTGGGGTGGTCGCACTTTTAGAATTATGTCTGCAGCAGAATGCACATAAAATGGAAATGTTAAAGAATTGACAGGAAAAACTGGTATATGAGTACTTCCAAGCAAACATAGTCAAACAAATACCTGAGCCATAAGCATTGCTCTTATCAACAACCTTAGCCCCAACAGATGTATAATCTTCATTCCTGAACTTGGCACCAACTCCAGCACTATCCTCTAAGTTCAATGAGAACCCTTTTTTAATAAGAGTAGCAGCAACAGCAGGAGTTAGGGCCACTCTGGAAGATTTCCAACAACAATAAAAACATACACAAGGAGAAGTATAAAATACAAGAAAAAAGCTTAAAGCACACAAAATAAAAAAAAGAGGCCCAAAAATGTTTTAGAATGCAATTTTTACAATCTATTACAAGAACTTCTATGAGACAGTGGAGTCAAGCGTCAAGCTCAAAAATATATACAATATGGAACAGTAACACCAAATTCTGACAGATATATGGCAAATTTGCAAAATATTTTGAGGAGTGGAAAATTTGACTGAAAAGCTGCTGATAAGTTCAGTGCTGGAAAGTTCAGAGTAAACTGCATAACACAAGCAAAATTTTTGGATGTGTTGCTTTCCTACTGAAAGCTATGTAATAGAATGCTATAGGAGATTTTAAGACAGCAATGTTGAAACTAAAAATTAAACCAATGAACTAACTAAATTTTTTAATTAGCATAAGGGGCCGTCCATTCATTATGTCAGACGACTTTTGATGATTTTGGATCTCCCCTTTTCCATGCCAGACACTACATCCTGTACCTTTAAACAAGAGTCATGTAGGGTTCTGACCCTCACTATCTGATGTAATTTATGAGCGGCCTCTTAAGAGAGAAATACTTGCACATACCTTCGTTCGTTGGCCCATGTCTCTTTTGGAACTCCTATAGTAAGTTTGTTGTAAGGGATAGCTTGAACTGCAGGGGAAGCTTTCGGTCCCAGAGATGAGACAGCAGGGGCCGCCCTTTGGAACCTTGTCAGACTAGTGTACAGACCTCGTGTCGAAGTACAGCTGACTTTTAAGCTGACCCTAGAAGGGCCCCGCACTACAAAACTGACTAGGCCTGGCATTTTGACTAATCCTAAAAAAAAAACAGAAAAAATTTAAGATTGGAAACATGGTTTAGAATGTAAATTCCAGATGAGACGAAGATTGTATGAATTCAAATTTGTATCAGAGTGGAAATTATGGGCCTGAAAAGCTTGTAATAAGAGTGTCACCCACATGCGCGCAAGTGCAAGCAGTTGATTATATTAATTCCCTTTGAACGAAATTATTCATGACTCGATAATTAGACGGTGGAAGTATTCACTTGATTATTTTGAGAAAATCTAGATCTCACGGAAAACAGTTCACCGCCAAATTCAAAATTAGAAAATTCAGAAATGATTAAATTAGAAATTTCAAAGATTCTGGTCCCAAAGAAACCGATGCGCTGATATACATTAATGTCCGCAGGTACAGCCAAGTACAACAGTGTACTGATAACGTGGGTACTGGAGCTCTTTATCTGAAACTGCAATACATACAAGCGAACGCCGGCAACAAAGGCAACAAGTCGCCACCTATCTGCATTAACGTCAAAACATTTCAAGTATGATCAGCTTCATGATCAAAACTCGTACCCAGTAGCCGGAGATGAGGGAAAAGCGCCTTTCGCAGATTTGGCGCATACGTAACAACATGAAGTTTGACCAAAGGTCCTTGAACTTGCTGATCTGGTCAACGGGCGGACCGTGCAAACCAGCATAAAAACAAACATTAATAGCCGTATATGGACCGAATATTAATTCGATAGCTGGCTTACCGCTTGGTGTCCTAAAGAGGCCGGCAGCCTGCACAGCACTACAACGAAACTTCTACGCTGCCTACACTCCTAATTCCGCGGAAATAGATAAACAAAGTAAATAATAGTCATTAATGATACAAGTTTACTCCCGATCCTATCGGCGTGTTGTTTGGGTTTTGGTTTTGGACTCCAGGCAGGGATGCTGGGTAAAAGCAAGCATCTCGGCAGAGATGGGGGCCCACCGCCTTGTAGAAAGTCGTTATCCTGTTCACGCATAGGCTACTGAGTTGACTCACAACACCAACATAACGTTAGTCAAACCAAACTAGTTTCTTGATCTGTCCAATAAGTACACATAAAGTTGTCTTCGGTGAACTTAATTAGGGTCCACGTCGTCGTAATCTTTGGTGTCATCGAGAAAATGACGGCGTTGAAGAAAACGTTCGTATGCAGTGTGCCTACTAACCTGAAAGTTTGACAGCAACACCTCTCTTCAAAGAGCCCTCGTTGTGGTAATAAATATGAACTTTTAACTGTTATTTATATCGTTTATATTAGCTCTGCAATAGTGTCTCCTCGTCTCTCTACATTTATAATCCATATCAAGGCATCCTAATGAAAAATGAACTAGTTACATTGTGTTCTCATACCTGATTTACGTTGATTCCAGCTATTTTGTTACACTTTGTGCCGTTTAAGAAGTCCTCTGTTTGCTCTCATTGCATGCTGATTGCATGTGATCTCATCACTCATTGTCTCTTTTTTCTTCTTTTCTTTTTCATAAATTCTACCTTGCTTTGGCAGACAGATCTTACGATGGCTTGTCGGCACTTGTTGGACATTGTTATTCAAGTTATGCTGTATTAGTACCTCTTCTTGCAGATATTTATTTTTATCCATAAATTTGAGGAAGGATGTTAGCCCCAGAGATAGGCTCTACAAACGCTGATGCTGAGTCATCAGTTGATTCAACCAGAAGCTCGAGATTGAGAGAAAAGGCTCCTCTCATATCCAAGCAACGTTTTTTTAGTGGATTACAAAATATGTTTGGGATGAGTGGATCTTCATCTTCTGCAAATATTCCAAGTGATGGTTATATAGAATTTGGTGTAATGAATTCAGATCCAACCCGAACCTTAGGTACATTCTCTGGAGTGTTCAGCCCTGTTGCTCTCTCCATGTTCAGTGCTTTACTCTTCTTACGAGTTGGTAAGTCTGATATAATGTACCTTGGTTCACATTATACCAAAAGTTCATACATTACTCATCCTGTCTCTTTTTTTGTTTTCTTGCAGGTTTTATTGTGGGAAATTCTGGCTTGCTGACATCTCTTTTGCAATTTGTGATTGCGTACCAGATCCTTCTATTTACAGTTGCATCAGTTTGTGCCATTTCCACAAATGGAGCTGTGGAAGGAGGTGGAGCTTACTGTATGCTTTAACAACCACAATTTTTTTCTGAGCCTTTTCTTTCTTTGTGTAATTCGGGCTGCTTATAATGTTTTCAAGCTCGTTATGTCACTGACTATGGTCAACATTCTGAGCAAATCCCTCTTTGTTTTATTGTATTTTCCCCACAGCCCATACCATGTTTACTGTCCTATTTGAGCTCCTGTGTCAGAGTTGGATGGAAGATGCCAATAATTCTGAAATTATGCAGACTAACATGATATAACAAGCGCTGCAGTTTATGTTCTCTCACCATGCAAAAGTCTAAATGTTAGACATTTTTCTTAGCCAATTAGATCAAACTTTCATCTCCTTTGTACCGTAAAATTTCCTATGCACATCAGTTATGATAAGCCGTACACTTGGCCCAGAGTTTGGAGGATCCATTGGAACTCTTTTCTTCTTTGCCAATGTAGTGAGCAGTGCTCTATATATCACTGGTTGTACTGAAGGAATCATACAAAACTTTGGTCCCTCAGGTGTGTAAATCCAATTAATATTTTAAAAATTCAACAAAATTTTAAAACTATTTACGATTTTAGGCTGCATGTTATACAAACACCAGTATTCTGTTGTAAACTGCTGTTAGTGTAAAAGAAGTTTGAGAAAAAAACAAATATTTTTCAATTGTTGCAGGATACATGGTAGGAGAAAATGGAGGTCTTTTACCAGATTCAAGATGGTGGAGATTCTTGTATTGCACTTTTTTGAACATCCTCAATTTGGGAGTTTGCTTGATTGGTGCGAGCATGTTTGCTAAGACCAGTGCATTGATTTTGGCAGTAGTATGCATTTGCATTTTGTCGACTGTTGTCAGCTTTTTTGTTAAAGATCCTATGCAGGTCAGATGATATTTATTATGTTTGTTCAATGTGATTTTTGTGTTGTTCTTTTCTTATAATTGTCTCTTCATTCTGAATTCAGGTTGCAATACCAGATTCAAACCATGTTGTACAAAATGATACTTTCCATGTAAACGGCACATACACTGGTCTCAACTTAAACACATTGTACAACAACACATGGTCCCATTATGGTCTGGACTATACTTCTCCTAGCCATGACATGACTCAGTTTGCCTCCATATTTGGAGTATTATTCAGTGGTGTTACAGGAATTATGGCTGGAGCCAATATGTCAGGTATGTTTTTCACAAATTTACATGATGCTAGAAACTAGAGCGTATGCTGTCGGCCGGCACAATATTCTTTGCCATTCTTTCTCAGAGGGAATAAAAACAACACAACCATGAATGCAATCAGAATATTTTTTGATATGCTGATTACTGGGATATATTGCTTGTTGTGGTGTGTTTTGAATCCTTCCAAAATTGATCATGCCAGTATGTCAGATTTTTGAAAAGATAGAGAAGAGTTTGAAATTCTTGTCTCCAAAATCATAGGAAATAAAAATAAAAATAAACTTTAATCTCCAATATGAGTATCAGCTTCCATACATATGGTTTCTATATTCTTGTAATCTATTATTGAGTGTCTTTTGAGATTCATCTTAACCAAAACTTCTGCTTTAATGCTGATCTAAACTTTTTGTATTGCAGGTGAACTTAAAGAACCAGCTCGTAGTATACCACTCGGTACATTGTCAGCTGTTGCCTTCACCTTTATAGTGTATCTGTTCCTTGCTATTTTAACTGCTGCATCTTGTGACACATTTTTACTGCAAAACAACTATTTATTCATGATGCCCATAAATGTATGGCCACCATTTGTGGTCATTGGTATTCTTACTGCCACTTTTTCTGCAAGCCTGAGCAATCTTATTGGATCCAGTCGTGTTCTTGAAGCTCTTGCTAAGGACAATGTGTTTGGTGAGTGTGATGAGCATCACTAAAATCTTTAAAATTTTGAAATTGTTAGCTTTATTTTGATTTTTTGGTTCTCTCATCTGAAGGGTCCGTGTTAAAGTTTGTATCCCGTGGAGTTTGGGGCAACAATCCAATTGTAGCTGTATTGGTGTCCTTTCTCCTAGTTGAGGCTATTTTACTCATTGGTTCCCTGAACTTAATAGCCCAAATCAACTCAGTTTTGTTCTTATTATCATATCTTGCAACAAATATGGCTTGCCTCGGACTGGAACTTGCATCAGCACCTAATTTCAGGTTTGTGATGAGTTTATTGTTGTTGTTTTCTGGTATGCCGGTCTCAATATCTGAAACAAGATTATAAATAACTTAACTCTTGCTTACAGACCCTCATTTAAATGGTTTTCATGGCATACTGCACTCATTGGCTTGCTGGGTACTTTGGTTATGATGTTTGTAATCAGTCCCATTTATGCATCATCAAGTATTTTACTTTGTCTCCTGCTTTTTATGGTGCTCCATTTCTTTTCACCATCAAGAGATGCCCATTGGGGTTCTATTTCTCAGGCACTCATTTTCCATCAGGTATTGCTTCTTTTATTCTTTTCCAAAAAAATTGTGATTTTTTGTGCTAGATTGTGGATAATTCTGATGATGCCATTGACTAAGTCAAACTCCAAGACTAGTTGTGTTAAGTTATTGATGAAGATAATTATTTTAATTAAACGCAAAGTCCATAAAAACATGTATTCTCTAAGATTCTTATGTGTTATTCAGGTCCGCAAATACTTATTAATGCTTGATTCTCGAAAAGATCATGTCAAATTTTGGCGTCCTCAAATGCTGTTACTGGTGAACAATCCTCGTGCAGCTTGCCCCCTGATCCACTTTATCAATGACTTGAAGAAAGGTGGTTTGTATGTTTTGGGCCATGTTAAGGTAGCAGATTTTTCAGCTATGGATGCAGACCCAACATTGGAGGAGTATACCCACTGGCTCTCTATTGTTGATCATTTAAAGGTGAGTGTTGGAACTGAAGTTGCTTTGCAGTGTTGATATAAACGTTTCTTTAAAAGTTAGTAACACTGGTCTCTCCTTTTCAAAAGGTAAAGGCTTTTATTGAACTGACTGTTGCTCCATCTGTCAGAGAAGGACTGCAACATCTCATTCGCATATCGGGAATGGGTGCCATGAAGCCTAACACTATAATATTAGGTTTTTATGATGAGGAAGAACCAGTGGATTTCTTTGAGAGGTTTGAAATTCTTACTTTTTGTGCAGTTTTCAAAATCATTACTTTCCCCATTTGCTGTTTTGTCTGATAATCGCATCTTTCCTCTCTAGAACACAGTCACGTTACAAAACAAGGGAATTCGACAATGTATCTGTGTCCAGTTCAGCCAGTGGCAAACTTTTTGAGCTAAGAACCAGAGAACATGCACCAAGATTCATTGATCAACAGCAATATGTAGGTATGATCAATGATGTTCTAAAATTGAAGAAGAATTTGTGTATTTGTCGTCATTTTCATAAACTAGACAAGATGGCTGTGACGAGGTAAAGCAAACATTCTGAATATTGTTACTTTGAGAGACCATGAAATAGCAAGATATTTTGCTGTAACATAATTTCAACTTTTGTAGGACAGGGCAGTTCAAACATATTGATGTTTGGCCTATCAATCTCTTCAGTCCAGATGACGATGATCCATTTGATACAAGTAGTCTTTTCATGCTCCAGTTGGCATGCATTCTTAACATGGTTAGTATATAAAAAGAAAATAATATTCTTGTTTTAATAACAGCAAAAAATTACCCAGCTTATTATCGACACGGCAAATGAATGCCTCTGGCAGTACATATCTTATCTTCTCTTCTGAACTTGGGCAGGAATTAATGACTTTTACTTCTCAATGCAGGTGCCTGGTTGGAAACATTTGAGCTTACGAGTCTATCTTCCAGAATGCGGAAGTCAACGACGGAGTAATGAACACCGTTTAAGACAACTCCTTCAGCAGCTCCGTATTACAGCAAGTATTTATCAGGTACAGAGCTTTTTTTATTCTTTTTAAGTGAGAAACCGTTCTTTTGTGGTGTAGTGTTTGCCTTTCATGAAAACAACTGAGGCAATATTCAAAAAATTGTTCAGAATGTTTGTGGAATTTATTCATTTACTTCACTAAAAATGTCAATATAATAACATTATTTTATAAAAATTTTCCTATTGAAAATAATATGTATGAAAACAATATATCTGTAGCACATGCGGAGCGGAGGTCTTGAAAATTGTATTTTGTGTTCAGGTTGATGGATGGACTGAGAAGCTCAATGCTCTTCAGAGATTTGGAGGAACAGTGTTCCCTTCTGGCATTGACAACAGTTCTCTAAAACAGGAGTCCCAGGAGTATATTAAGAGGTAAGCACGGACATAATACACTCTCCTCCGTAAATCTCCAATTGACTAAAACGCCGTTATTCTTTTCCTCAATTTTTGTTCACTATTTTTGGCTTCTGTTTCTCTCTACAGCATTAATGCGATGATCAAGCTGCAATCGCACCAATCAGCTGCTTTGTTCCTGTATCTACCACCACCACCTGCTATTGCTCCAGGCCACGCAGACTCAAGTGTGTTGCAATCAGAGTACTTGCAGTTGCTAACAAGACTCACCAACGACCTTCCTCCTACTGTATTTGTGTACGGAGTCAGTGCTGTGACTTCGACAACACTGTAATCAATTCTGCATGTTCCTAATTTTCTAGACGTGTTCTTGCACAGTCCTTCTAACAATTACTCTAAAATTTAATACGTTTATGTCTCAGTGAGAAGAAGAAATTAGCATTTATCAGTTATGAAAAATCTCTCTTAGAGATTTTATTAGAAAGTACGCTGATAAGCACAACCGGTTTGACGAAATTAATGTACATGGTATTTTACCAGTGGGATGAATCTTTTTGAAGCCTGTTTTAAGAGAGGATTGCTTTTTCAATGAGCAAAATATGGTGGTATGATTTTTGCTTGTCTCTGCTATTAGTGTTCCTTGTAATTTTAAGTGATCAATTTGTTAGAGGTGTATACATATATATTTTTTATCTGTGATTTTGATTATTCTGGTGGATGTGTGAGGACGTGTAGGGGATTCTGTTTTAGTGATATTGCAAGTAAGATGGAAGAACGTATGTGATCAATGACTAAAGACTTCTATAAGAGACTCAAAAGATATTTCATGGTGGTGGCAGTTATAAATTAAAACAGGAAAAAGGTCAAACTGTGAACTTTGTGTTGCTACTATTGTAATAGAGAAATAATTGCGGTTTATTTTTGTTTATAAACTCTAAACCTCGACATACTTACTTATTGAGACAGTGTTGATTGCTCAGTTATGTTGCGTTTTCTTCTGACTGTCCAAGATTAAATAATGAGGTAGTATAGGACTTTGGCGGCAAGAGAGATGTAACAATTTTGTGCTCCTTCCTGTTCTTTAGGTGTTGAAATCCTTTGTGAGCCAAGACTTACCTATCCTTTTTTTAATTAATTAAGGCACTTTCAGTTCTGTCTTACCAATCAGATCTCATTCCATCCAGCAATTTTTACATACTGTAGCAAAATGGTGCTGTGTACCGCCATATAGAAATAAAATAATCATTGTCTTTCAAGTACTTCAACATGAAAATATATTTTTAATGCACAATTTTTGAAGTGTAATTATTACAACATTTAAATATCTAAATCATCATCAGGGTCTTCATCATCCCAGTCATCGATGGCATCGGGCTGATAGAAAACTTTACCTCCTGAATTTTCATCCGTGCTGCAAAGTTCCAAATGAGGACAATTACCATTTGAATATTTTCAAGAGTAACTCAAATCAAGATGAGTGAACAACGACAGAAATTACCGCATATAAGGAAGAACAAGTTTATTCCTATCAATTTTCTCCTTCTCACTTAGGCTGACACGAAAACTGGCAACATCTTGAGGTAAGGTAGCTTGTCTCTCTTCAGTTCGATCTACCTCACACTGTGGTGACATCAGAGGTTGAGTAGTTAAGTTACCTTCAGAAAGGATGTACTTTTCTTCCTATGTGAAAAAAAATAAAATTGAACCCACCACATAACAACAATATAAAATAACTTATCTTTTATAATTCATGAAAACATACCTTTCTTTCAACATGACCCCCTGGTTTCCGATGAGTAACACTTGCCACTTGATTATTCAGCTCTACACATGTACTAGCTAAATGTTTCAGGTGAGATAGAGTTGTTGATCCACAAGGTAGCACATCGCTATGCACCAAGCACATGAGCTGGCGAACTTTTGGCACTGCAAATGCACAAAATAATTTTCAATGGTGTATTTTTTTATTTATTTTCATAGATAAAACCTGAGGCGTACATCAGCGTGAAATTTATTTGATAATTTTCATACGCACAACCTGTAGCAGTTACATTCAGAATTTGCTGCAGATCTTGCAAGCTCCTGCCCAAGCCAAATGTGAATAGTGGGTTGGACAGTGAATCAATAACTATGTTTACTTCATCGGTTTCCCCAAGGACATACTTCTGGATTATGGTAAAGAGGCTGTCTTCATGGGAGCCTAAGGAAAAATCAGGAAATTTGAAAGACACTTTTCACACTGCAAAGTATTGTGCGGAAGAAGTAGTAAGTTCCTCACCGAAATCTATCAGTCTATGAGCATCTGCAAGACAGTCATGTAGATGCACTTTGGATGAATACTGATCTTTTAAGGCTTTTAAGAATCGTAACGTGTTCCTCTTCCAGCATAGCACATGAGTGTGTCGATCTGATGACGTGATGTACGATTTTAGAATCGAAGAGAATAGTGGAAAGCCACTGTGATCAGCACTATCTGGCAACAGGAAAATTTTACATGAGATACAAACAAAATCATTATTTTAACCTGTGAACAGTAAGGGCCAAAGATAATAATTACCTATGAAGAGAATGAAGGGACTTTGAAGTCTAGCAGCACTAATACTTTGTAACATGTTGAAACTTGATGAGGCAACAGTTTTCACTATGTCATCAGTCCAAAAAAGAGAGAAAGAGTACTGAAGCTGACTTTACACATGGAAACAGGAATTGTTTGTGATTGTAAACTGTAAACTTGTTGTGATCGTGTCGCTTTTCATACCGGTGCAACTATGACAAACTTAGATCGGTGGAAAGAGCGGGAACAGGCGGAATCTATCAGAAAGACCTGACAGTGACAGAATTGTTGTGATTTATTTGTGTGTTTATTCCTCAGTGACCTCTAATTTTAAATTTAACATTGAGAAAAGACTTGATCTACAATAGAAGTGTTCATTAGAACTGAAAGGTTTCCTTTCCTATACATCTGTGTGTGATCTCATTGAGGATAATTTTAGTACATTGTTGTTCTGTAGGTTAAAGCCATCATTATTCCATCCCAACTACTTCCAATGGATTCAAGCTCAGATGATGAAGGTGTTATCACACACCGCAAATCGAAAGGCATGAAAATACTCGATAGTGACGATGAAGTGGATGACAAGACTGATCGTGATCATGTCGAAGCGACAGAGGACTTCATCCTACATCTCTCTGATGAAGATGGTGAAGACTGCACTCCAGACATGGCCTCCTTAAAGGCTAAGATAGAGGCTTCACTGTCTGATCAAAATGTCGACTTTGTCCAAGACAAAAGTGATGATAATCCTGTTGGAGGTTCTGGCATTTCTGCAGCTAAAATGGACACAGATAACGGAAGTGATCAGGCTTCTGCATTGACTGATACCCATGCTATGCCAGAAGAAGATTGTCAAAAAACTGTCTGTGATTCAAAATTCACCAGTAAAGAAGATGTTATGAGGAAACTGAATGCTCTTGCGGATTCTGATTCAGAGTCCGATGTTGATGGTGATCTGGAATCTGAGGCTCAAAGTAGCAAGAAGACAAAATCTGTGGGTAAAAATGTGTTGAGCTCAGAGTCTGATGATGATCCTGAAAATTACTCACATCATTCGATAGATGAACACAAAGAATCTAAGTCAAATGGTAAAAGTAAAAAGAGCAAACCTAGATCTGAAAGGAAAAGTAAAACTGTAGCTAAAAATGCTATGCTTGAGATTAAAGCTGAGAGCCAAAGGCAGCTGCGTCAGTCTAGTATTGGGTTACCATACCATGTGCCTAAGCAACGATCTCTCTCAGAATTTTTGAACCGTCGAAAATCATCGTCAAATATGCCAGTTAAAGGCACTCTGGAACAACTTGCAGCTGTTTGGTAAGAAAGTTGAAATATTTATGGCTTTATGAATTTGTTTCTAGTTGTGTTTTGCAAGTACCTCTTGAATTAAAAATTGTAACTATTGTTTTTTTCTAATTTTGTTTTCAGGAAAGAAATTGAGGACCGAGAAAAGCAAGTGGAAGAATTTTACAAGTCAGAATCTGATTCAGAAAGTGATGCTGATGGAACACCACAACCAGATGAAATTTCAGAAAAGATGGAGGGAACAGATTCAGATCAAGAAAAATCATGTGATATTATTAACCCAGACATCAATTTGTACAACACAGAAACGCACAGTAGCAGGAATGAAGAAGGGAACAACAAGGAAAATAATGTGATGCTTAATAGCACATCACCTGATGAAGATCAAATGGAGACAGTCTTTTCACAAACTACGTTAAGAAAAAGTTGTAACGATTCTGCATTTCAAACTCAAGACAATGGTGAAAAGGAAGTAACTTCAACTGCTGTCGTGGAAAAGCCTGATCATTTGCCTGAGAAAGAAAGTAACTCTGATTGTACTCGATCCATGGAGATAAACGATTCATCTGCCTTCAAAGAAAATGATAAAATTATGAGTGGAAGCTGCAATGATTTTGCCCGGGATGAAATCTCTCCTGCTTTGACCATTGCTACTGCTTCTTCTATGGAACATAGGTCCAAAATTTCACCACTTACTCAGGATTCTCAAGACATAAACCTTCATTACAGTGAGACCCAAGGGCTTGTTGAAACTGTCTCTTTTGGGAACGCTGGGCTTGCTGTTTCACAACAGCATGTGAATAGCTCTAAAGAAAATTTAACATCAGACATGTCAAAAACAAACAAAAATGTTCTTGGAGAGAATGCTGTTGTTAGTGAATGTGGCAAAGGAGAGATCATCAAGAATGATGTCAGAAGTGAAGGAAGCCACGAGAAGGGGGTAAAACAATCACTGTCATGGGAAGAGCTGAATGCAGCAATGCACTTCTCTGATGATGAATTAGAAGCTGAGGTAAGCTTGAGGTAATGCAATGGTTCTTTATATATCTTTTTAACATTTGAATAGAATATTTATGGTACATTTTCAGAATCCTCCTGTAGAAGAAAATATTTCTACCAACAAGTTATCGGTCTCTGGTCCACGTTTAAGTCTGAAAGGTGCTCCTGATGATGTCATTGATTTAGATGATGTCAACCCCACCGTACCTAAGACTCCCGGAGTCAAGAGCCTTATAGAAAGATTCATGAAACATTCAGGCTCAAAGAAAAAAGGCCCAAAAGCTCAAACTGTGGAACTGAAGTATGTAATTTAATCTCATGTACAAAAATATTCATGCACCCTCTTGCTGTTGAAAGCATGTGATTGGAATCGACTGTTTTCTTTCAGCTTGATATCCTCTGAAAAAGATACAGTAGGAGGAATAGTTGACGTCAAACATGAAACATTGACTGTCGTATTACTTGGTGATGATGATTCACGCTCTGAACAGAAGCCTGGTGCAAGATTAAAACTTCTTAAAGATGAGTTGAATCGTCAGATGAGGAAACAAAAAGAAGAAGAATGGCAGAAAAGACAAGAGGAGATGAAAAATGATAAGGTCTTTGAAGGTAGTATTCAATATTTTCTTCTCTTGTTAAGCAATAAATCCATCTCAAGTATTATGTTTCATCTAAAACTTTTACTTTTTTCTGCAGGTGAAAAGGATGATTGTGGGATGTTACCTGATGAAGAGGAGGAAGAGGAGGACATGACTGATAGTGAGTCAGAATCAGAACCTGAAATAAATGACATCCGAGAACCGAAACGAAAGAAAAAAACAAAGAGTGCTTTTGTTGACGAAGAAGCTGAAGTTGAAGACGATGATGCCGACAAACTTGAAGATGATGATGCTGACAGTGCAGATTCTGATGAAAAAGAAGACAGTGATGAGGATGCAAATAACTGTGACAAAGAAGAAGAACAAGATATTGATTCACATGATAGAAGCGATAGTGATGAAGACATAGTAGAGAAAGCTGTGTCACATAGAGCAAGTGTTGATACCCAAAATGAAAATTTCCTTAAAGAAAGTCAAGCAGAAGAAAAATATGATTATGGTATGAGTCTTGAAGCAACTGGTAGTTGTTTTTACAAATAACGCAGTTGGTTCCTGTTTGGGAAGTTCATGTGTCATTAATGCATGGTACCAAAGTGATATGCAACTTCTCTCTAATTTATTTGAGTGCCAGTACATAGTTTTTCCTTACATTCTTGAAGTGTACACTCTAATTCCTTGCTAAATACATTTTTCTCTTCCAGCTATCTCAAGTGACCTTCGACGCACTATGACATCAGCAGATTTGTTTGCGTCTCAGTCTACTGAATGTGTGTATTGTTCAAAGCCATTTAATTTTGCACATCATAATTTCATGTTTTTGAGAAAGGAAATTTAATTTAATCACTAAATCTTATCTCACTGAAGGGCGTCTTGATGATGATGACGACGATTTTATTCCTGCGGGTCAACCCAATGGAGTTGCACATCAAGAGGATGTCAAAGACAAATCTAATGATACAGCAGAGAATTCAATCCTCTCTCCTCCAATGAGTCTCAGTCTCCCGCCAAAAAGGCCAAGTTTTATGGTATGAATATCTGTTCTGTCATATCTTGTTTCCTTCTTCTTATGTGTATTCTCAACTTGGTCCTCTCTTGCCCATCAGGATCCTGACAATGAGGTGACTCCTACAAAGTTCTCGTGGCCAATGGAATCTAAAACGCCTAACAGCATTAAAAAGCTATTCAGTGAATCTGAAATATCTGGCACCCAAGAGCTTGCCGGACTTTTTGCTGGAAAGTTTAATGGTAAATTTTTCCTTAAATCAACTATTAGCATTGTTATTCTTTTTTTGGGCAGAAGAGAGTTGCTCATGTTGTCCAGTTTACAGAATACTTAGTATCGCCCAGTCTGTGGTGGCGTGTGATTTTTTGGGGGATTTTTTTTTATTACTTATTGTGTATGCTATTTGTTCCAGATTCACAAGATGAGATATCAAAACTTACTAACACTGCAAATCATTCAGAATCTGAAAGTGATCTCATGGCTCTTTGTTCTGGTAAATTTATGACTCAATTGCCTCAGCCAGAAGACTTGGAAGGAGATTTTGTCCAAGGCTCAGAATTCATATCGCCAACTCAGAGTGTGCAACCTTCTCAAGCATCAACAATGCCTATTGAGGACTCCCAAGTAATTTTTACTGCTGTTTAAAATTTCTGGTCTCTGCACTGCTGTTTGCTTGTTTTCAACAACTCGCAATAAATATTTTGTGCTTTTGTATTATTTCAGGATTTTAGTTTAAAGTGGAATGAAGATACCAGAAAGGATCGAGATATCAATTCAGAGTAAGTAAGAATATCTCTTGATATCATGAAAAGATATTTTTCTATTCTTTTCATTCTTAATGTGAACAATGTTTGCATTATAGATCCAAAGATGGAAACAAAAAATTTGAACTACAGATAATGTCATCTGATGAGGAAGAGGAAGATAACGACTTGAAAATAAAGAAAAAGAAGTACCGCAAGCTTGACTTCTCTGGTAATTTACGTAATTTTTTCCCTTAAGAAGAATTATGGTTTTTGAAATGTAAGATTCTCAATGTATACTAAATTTTTTTGTGTTATGCTGCTTGCAGATGATGAGGACGACGACCAAGGGAAGAGTAATGATGAATTTGAGACGGATGACAGTGGAGATGAAGAAAATGTTAGCAATGAAGTTACGGAAGGAGAAGGAAAGAAACTATTTGGAGTGTTTCAGAAGCCAACCAAAGAAGTATATTATGATTCAGATGAGAATGAAATTGAGCCTGCTGACTTTCTTGAAAAAGAAGCAGAGCTTTCTGAAGAAGATGATTATCATGGAAGTGACGATGAAGATGAGAAAGGACTAGATCAAATGGAAATGGATGAGGCAGATAAGGAAGACATAGACCAGGATGCTGTCCGAGAGCAATTGGTTAAAAACCATATGTAATAATTTTCAAAATATGTCTTATTTACTGCTTTTTATTTTGATTTTTTTCAACTTGAACTTTCAGAATTCGTCAACAGCAGATAGGTCTTCTCTATTTCCATTTATGAATCTCTGTCAAAAAGTATTTGTAAAATGCATATCATTGTACTTGCAGGCAGAAAATGTTGGATGAAGATCGTCGAGATGTTAGAATTCTTCAAGAAATGCTCTTAGAAGATGGCGAATTACACTCAGAGACAGGTGGAAGAGAGCGTCAATTTCGTTGGAAAAATGTGGGTCAGTATTGTTCCAGGTGATACAGAAGTGTCCAAACATTTTCAGATATATCTGTGCAAACCCTCAATGTACCTGACTATTTACTCGGCCATACACCTTTTTCTACCTCCTCTCTCCCACCTCCTCCCCCACCATGTAATTTCATTTCTGTTGCATCTTTTGAATTTTAGATTCAACTGGCATGGAAGATAATGCTCAGAAGTCAGACGATGAACATGGTGACAATGATGATGAAGAAGATGATGCAGAATGGCGGAAAAAAAGACATGAGCGTGAAATGTTTTTGAAGGCACAGCGTGAGGTATGATATTTGTCCACTTATTGCCTTAAAATTTTTGATATTTTTTTTGCTTTGGCTTATTTGATGTAAAACCATTTTTTCCTGCTTTTTTCTTTTGCTCTAATATTTTTTGTTGCTGTTAAAATTACAGAAGGAAGCTGGAGAACTTGAGAATGATGACGAAGTTCTTGAAAATAGTGAACTTCTCCAACTTGGAAAAGCAATTCTCTGCAAGAGCCGCACAAACTCCATTGAGTTGACTGGTGTTAAACAGGCTCAAGTTGTGAAAACTGTCATCAACCAATCTTTATCCCCTGATGCAAAACGGTCAAGTGCAATGCTTGTAAGTTGAATCTTCTTATTCTGCTTTTAAGAGTTTATAAATCTCTTTTTACCTAATTATTCCATTCAAGAGAATGAAATGATGTGTCTTGATTTTTATTATTCCTACTTCTTTTTTTCTACAGTCAAAACGAGGCTCTTTTCTTTCAAGAGGAGACAGTGTGCTGGCAAAGCTTGCTAAATTTACCGGGCCAGCAAAAGAAAATGTTTTGGCTGGAGCAAAACATAGTGGGAAATTTATTTTTACTGCTGTCAGCCCTCCAAAGAAAGAAACTCAAGCTGATGGAGATCATGAAGCAAAGGTGAATATATGTTTCTGTATCTTTCATGTTATGAAACCTTGTAATATTTTCTGAAGTATATGTCATTCCATTTCAAATATGGTTCCCCTCTACCTCTGCCGTAGAAATTGACTAAGATTTTTTTCTTCTAATTGCAGGCTGTGAAGAGGAAAGCCTCTGCTGGTATCGCAAATCCCAAGGACAAAAAACAGTGCTTGGTACCTACGGTGAGGAAAGGAAGTGGATTATTTGATCACCTGTAGTGACTCCTCAGTTGTGTATTGTAAGAACTGATAACCATACACACACTACTGCAGGATGATGTACGTGTAATTTTCCTGTTCCTAATGTATTTACCCACACTCAGTCTCTGCCTTTTCTTTTCTCAGAGGTATATTGATATTGTACTAGATTTATGTTCAAATTTTAATTGTTGCGGTTTCAATCTTGTTAATCATTTTGTGTCTGCCTGCTCTGTGGGTTCTAGTCTCCATTTTGTGTCTAGAGTTTATTTATTCATTGCTTTCTTCTTTCTTCTGCAAATTTTATACTTTGACTTTGCTTTTTACCCTTTTGAATATTTTAGAACGTTACATGCCCTGTATATATTATTATTAGATTCTTTTAAGGACTGTATATATTATTACACTTGCCCTCTGAACATTTTCATGAAAATATTCAGTTGTGATTTCTGTACGTGCAATTCTTAATCTGTGTATAAGTACAACCAGATGCGTGGCTTTGACTTTTTGTCCGAAATGTATTACTCTCACATTATTTTTCAACCTCATCTCCACCTTCGCTCTTACAAGAAGGAGATATTTTTACTTGTTTTTTGACTTTTATTTTGATTGAGGCCTTAAGCCTGGTTTAGTTTGTGTAGTTTTTTCATGTGTTCACACGTTTTTATGATGTTGATCTTGTAAATTATAATGTACTGAATTCTTCTTTTTAAAGTGAGTATTCTTCTAGGGGTTTTTATCTTTGTTGATTCTGTCATTAAATGAGGTACATACACATTTTTTTGTGGTTCTTTTCCTTGGAATTTATGAATTCATTTTCTTTTGACTTCTGTTGTAACATACATCTATTGCTTCTATTGCTACTTCAACTTTACAACATCAACTCTATAGCACAGCATACATATAACAATCACTTTAGTAAATCTGAACTTTCCAGCAGAATTAGAACATATAATACTGCTATATATTCTTCCCTTTATTTCATATGGCAGGTCATATTATTTTAAATTATAAATTGTTGCAGCTTTGCAGCAGTGCTTTAAATCGAAGCCTGCTCTGGTTTGTTGTGTAAAAGCAAACATGTCAGACAGTATCTTATTGATGTGCTCTTTTCAAAATTGTAACCTGATCAGAAAATAAATCACATAGAGTGAGGAACTTGAAACTTTTTTCCTGTTATAAATTTTATATAAGTTAACTACAGCACCTAATCCTGACCAGCAGATACTCAACAGAAAGTACAAAAAAAATTATATACTTGTTGTCTTTCCAGAAGTCATAGAATATACGTACATAATGACCAGCACTCTTGAAAACATGGATAAAGGCTTGCTCAGCAAGATCATTGTTTTGATAAACAGTTACTTTTAAAACCAGCATACTTTAAGTAAAGGAATTCAGAAAATAAGTACACAGATGTACAGGTTCACAATTCGCACAACATATTGAACAAAATAGAAGAGTCTACTGAGTAATGCGCTTTATGCCCATTATGCTCTCTGATTTTCATTAGACATGTCTTCTCAACAAAATCGCAACAGAAGTTTTAGGTGTTCAACACATCTTAGTCAAAGTTATTATAAAACTATATGCTCTATGAGAACTTTAACGATTACATCACTTCATAAATAAAATTGCTAATTTTTTTGGCGATGTGCTTCTGAAACAAGAGCCATTGCCTGTCTTGCGCAGTCACCCTCGAGACTGTACCCTGTGAGAAACGCGTGGTCGAAACGCCATCGATTCGATATCGATTCGACACCATTTCGACCACCCATTTCTCACTGGAGTAAAGAGAGGGAATTACTATATCGTCGCATGACATTTTGACTCTGGACTTTATCATCTGCGCCAAGGCCACACTAGTTTCTTTTCTTAATAATTCCGCCGACATCAGTATCCAGAGTACCTGTCGACGTCAAATCAATCAAATTCGGTTCAAAACGACCGGCAAATATTTTTTGGGGGAATGACCTAATATTTCAAACATAGCAAAAGAGCCGTAGACATTATGTCTGGCAAGCTACGAAACCAAGTAAGCTTGAAAATGCTTCAGTGTATTTGGACACAGAAAAGCGTAACATATTTCTATTTTGATGACAGCACAACACAAGATTAATTTCACAGTGCTGGGTCGATCCAATCTAATCAGCACTCGTGCTATAGCAGATTCGGGAAGTACTGCGTATATAATACTTTATGGTACACTTCTTATGAGATGAATATAAAGTGAATCCGTGCCGATCTGTGTAATCAAGGATGATTTTCTCTTCCCAAGCCGGAAGGATGGATCAAAAGACGTATAAATGACGTCCAACGTACTTCCCTTGATTTCAAAAAAAGATGTCTGAACGACGTAGAAGGAGGGCCTTAATAGGACAATGTCTTTTGGACTTCCCTGTTAGATTGTCTATTTTTAATTTAAATGTTGGCCATCAAAATTTGTAGCAGCTGTACAGCATGCAATATTTCTACCTGTTAAGATTATTTGACAAATATTGCAAACCAAAGTCACCCAAAGCAGAACAGCAATTCTAAAACAAAGTAGGCCTAATAACGTCCCTGAACGTCCTAACGGACTTCCCTTTAAGTCACTTTGGCTTCTTAATGATTACCGTGTGGTATTCTGCCACGGACTGAACAAGTGCATGATATGTATTTTGTTGAGGCAGTGGTCTGTCATAAATAGGATTAATACTTTATTCTACTTGAGGTCAACTTGGTCAGTCTGGCCGCCGGGCGCTTGGAGGAGGTCGCGCATGTCCAACAGGGACCGCTCTAGAGCGCGTGCGAACGCGGCCGTCGACGTGGTCTCTGCCGAGTGGAAGGCGGACAAGCAGAAGACGATGCTATCGGGCTTGGGGTTGTACGAGGCCCCGTACCCGTCAGGCACGACGGGCCCGTAGCCCATGAAGCTGTCGCTGGCGGTCGGCACCTGGGGCACAAGCAGTGTTACCACTATACCAACCACACCCCCACCCCACCCCCGCACACACACACACACACACACCTTACGAAGGCCACTTACCTGGCTGGTGGACAGTGAGAAATGGTTGGCGACGCGGAAGGTCTCGTCCGTGAAGAGGTCCGGCACCGGCTCGCCGAGCTCCTTGGCCACCTCGCGCAGCCCAAGCAGGTGCACGTCGATGCCCTCGCCGAGGATGTTTTGCACCATGATGTCCGTCTGTTTCTTGGCCGCCGCTTGGAACAGCTCGCGTTTGCGATTGTCCTGTGGGCAGCGACGTAAGTGTGAAATAGAAACACGACGAATATGTGTAATGTGGAGCTCATCCTTTGGTTTGGTTTCTGGGTTGGGTTGTCCCAGAAATGGTTTTTGGTTTTTCTGCGTGAGGATTCGCTTGTCGTCGCTATACAAGAACGACGTCGTCCTGTCCACTCACATCGTAGAGCACGAAGGTGACCTTCCTCCCGTCGGCGTCCTGGCCAGGCTGGTCGCAGGGCGGCGGCGCGATCGGCGAGGCGCCCTGCTTCTGCTGCAGCATGGCTGCCGCCCACTCCCAGGCCTCGCACGTGGCTGACCGGATGCAGTCCACGCGGCCCTGCTGGAAGCGGCGCGTGGACGCGCTCTCGTAGGTCGCCGTCGGTTTGCCGAACAGTCTGGCGTGCAGCCAAACCAATTGTGATTAGCTTACAAGCGGGGGGTGCATCACTGCCTCAAAACGCGCGAACATATCGAAAAATAAAGATATCGTTGCTTTATTGCATTTTTGCAACATTATGCAGTTTTCAGTGCAGGTGAGGGAATGCTTAGTATTTTGACCAATCAGCTCAAATTCTACCACATATGAAAAACTCATATTCAAAATTTGTGGGGGTCTGTAAAGTTAGCGATGAAGGGCACAGTTACCATTTCAGATCACATTGAAATGGAAGCCACTAACCTGATGTAAGTCAGCTGGAGGGCCAGTTGGATGTAGACGTCAGGGCTGACCTTGCAGGATTTGATGAACTCCTTGCCGTACTCGTTGAAGCGATATACGTAGAAGTCTAGGTCGTCGATCATACTGCAAAGAAAGGCATGACATGCATTACGTTTGTTCTTCCATTGCTGATTTGCCAATGATTGCCATTCATTGTCAGACTTTATAAGTTTTTATCGTCTTTCTTTCTTTCTGCGCGAGTCAAGTCGTCTTGGGCCCGGAGCATGGGGAGAAAAGTGAGGAGCCGCATGCCTCAAGATCTGTCTAAAAATAAAAATATATTTTCACATTTTTTTTTCTTGTGTATTATGTTCCTTGCGGCTCTGAGTATTTTTCATATGACGTTACAAGCCATACTAATGATGGCGTTTCAGCCGGTTAGTGATCGGTGTAATACTTGATGTGCGGCGGTAGAGAGCGCTAACGTCGGGCGAGCGGACTCTGACCTTCCTTCCAGTTGTCAGCTGCCTGCCTGCCGGTCGGGTGCAGACGGCACCTCGGTGTGTTTACTTTTGTGTTCGAGCAGAGCAAGCTCATATAAATAGGATTAGACCAGAAGCAATCGCTCCCGCCAGGCTCCCGCTTTGAAACGCCATCGTGAAGAAGAGCACACTGCGTCGGAACTATACTTTACAATATATATGCAACTTACTGTCGAAAGGCAAGGCCTTTGTTTTGACTGCCAGCCAGCCAGCCATGGCCACCGGCTCGGTTCCACCATGTTGCGCGGTGTTCGTGCCGCAAATATGTCAGTGATGAAACTGGCCTGCTGCTTGTGTCATTTGAATGATGGGATATTTGACTGAACTGAATGATGGTGGCAAGACTGGCATTCCGTCTCCTTGTTTGGCGTGTTGTGGTTCAGATATGGCGTCGCGAGTGTTTTTAAGATAAAGTGGAAGTGTTGCAATGCCTCTGAGTCCTTGTGAGCGGCTGTATCACGATCTGAAATGATCTGATACTAACCAGTGTAACCAGTGAAAGTGTTATTTGCGCTCGGCGGGCGAAGACGGATACTCACTTCATCTTGCGGCGCCAGCCAGCCAGCAGGCGGCACACTGCTACAAGGTAGGAGGCAACAACAGTAACTTGCTCTCCGTCGGTCCTTCAGAGGAATACGTATTCCTCTCAATATCGGTCTGATCTGTTAGGACCCTGGCACCTGTTCTGTACTAGATAGTCGTTTGGACTTTTTGAAACGTTAGAAGGGTGCTGAGCGTGGTCGGATGGCGATGTTGACCTTTTCTGGATTCAATGAACATGTACAGATCTCAGTCCCTAGATCCCTAGATCTCAGTCGTTTTCGAGAAACGCGTTGAACAGAGATGTAAAATTGGCTGAAAATGTGCTGTCCCGCAGCCTGTCCCAACCCCCCGAATGAGCACAAACAATCAGGATTGCCACAGGTGGGGAAAATCAAGAAAGTCAAAGAAACGTCAGAAAACTTGAGGTGGTCTGGAAAAGTCACGAAGAAGTCACTGAACTATACCATATATACTCAGACCGAACTAAGGTCTGGAATTTCGCGGCCGTTACGCTGGCCACCCCACTCCCTCCTCTCACACCCACCGGTCTACCCCCAGCCGAATGCTGCGCTCAGTGCGCATGCGCAGCTACACGCGGAGCGCAGTTTCAACCATCGCAAAATTCCAGACCTTAGTTCAGTCTGCCTTTGCGTACGATTCATCGGTAGAACCCAGTGACATGGTCGATTTAGAACGACTTTTTGTGCACATTAATCGAGTCTGGACTTAGCGTGCGTATTTCAAAAACAAGCCAAACTTATCGGGAATAGGGTATTCCAATGAACAGCCAGACCGGAACTGTGAAGGGGTGTTTTCGCTGCAGCCCCCCGCTCCCCCGCTCGCCGTGTCGTTTTGTTCTTCACACTTCTGGTCTGGCTGTTCATTGGAGCACCCTGTCTCACCTATCCACGGCCCGGGCCGCGTCCTCGATGCTGGCTCGAGTGACGGTGTCGACGTTCCAGCTGAGCAGGCGGGGCGGCGCGTTGGTGGCGGGGGCGGAGGCGGGGGCGGGGACGGGGGCGGGGCTGGCGGCCTCCTGGAGCATCCTCTCCATCAGCTGGATCACTGCCACGCCCTCTGACGCCGAGTGCTCGTAACACAGTCCGCACACTCCGTCCGAGGAGATGACCAGCTGCAAACCAATCGACAGACAGTTGTTACACCCGCACCTCAACGGAGCCGCATGGGACCTCACAACAACCAACCAGGATACAGCCGTGAACGTGGCCGGAACGTAATCAACCTGAACCAATGTCAAAGTCAAGAAAGTTAGTAAAAGATAGTAGAGGCATAAGGAACGTTAATTGACGATGGGAAGTATTTTTTTTTTTTTATGTTCTTGGTCCGGTTGACTTCACAGAACTCTAGCAGTCGACACGCCAAAACTCGAC
>CABIKL010000167.1:0-29087 GCA_902196195.1 Aptinothrips rufus | reverse complement strand
AAATTCGTTCGTATTATGAACGAAATCGTTAGTATTACTAATAACTTTCTTCGTAATACAAACGATTTTGTTAGTACCTTATGACGGTTGGGATTTGTTTTTAGTGTATGAACGATTTGTTGGTAAGGAAGTAAGCGTGTACCTAAGTGTAGATATCGTTTATGGCATGTATTTGGATTTCCAGTTCTGCGCGCCACGGGTACCTATGCGTTGGTATCGTATTGGCTACGCATTGGTATCAACCTAACCGTGTCCGCCCCGGGTACCTATGCATTGGTGTCGTCCTGCGTATGGTTCGACCTATGTCCGAGTGACTGTTCTATACGGACGCCTATGGGTAGGCGTCGTAGTGGTTATGCGTCGGGGTCCATGTACCGCAACTATGGGCGGTCGCCTATGGGTAGGTGTCGCAATCGGTATGCATTTGGACCTACCTATGACAGCCGGACGTGGATCAGTCTTTATCTATGCAGTTGAGCGTTAGGAGCGGTCGGTTTTACGCATTCCGACGAGAGAGGCGTCAGCACACATTTAAAGAACTTTTGCTGCTTTTATGAGGCATTAAATTCTTTATCGAAATAGGAGTGTCCTCCCAGTGTTTCTAGTAGTGACTGTTGTCGCTAAATAGCACTCTAAGTCCGGAAAGCCCCTCAGTGGTCGGCGAGACGTGGTGTCCTTCCCCCCACTCCTCGCCCCCTGCTTGATGCCCACACGACATTAATCCGGTCTCACCCTGTGCTTTGGCTGGCGCCTTGACGCAACGCGCGTTCAGGTTCACAGCATCATACGATACAGTGGTGTTCAGATACGTTAGTATTTCCCATGTTCCACGGTAGATGTGTCAACATTTACACTGTACAAGTATCATTGTATCCCAGTCACCAGTACAAAGTGCGACGTCATTTGTGAACGGCCACTCCGTTATTGCAATAATAATTTTAATAATAATAATAATTTCTCTCTTGTTTTTCAGTTGGACGGAACGGTGCGTGAACTGCGAAGATGAGTTACAATAGCAACAACTACTACAAGAGCAGGTAAGAACATGACTTCCTGGAACTGTGCTCCTTAATCACTGATCTGTTACGGAGTCTTCTGGAGTTTGTGGTTGTGCGCGCGAGACGGGCAGAAGGGGACCCCCACACCTTGGGTCTCTCTCGCACTGGAACAAGCTGCTTAGTCTCCATCTCACTCGCACGATCACTTCCCCAGTCTGCCCCTGGAACACCCTGTGTGACATTCCCCATCATCAGCCCGTCTACAGCAGCGGCGCTCGCGCTCGCAGAGTTCAGCTGACCCCATCACTGGGCTGCAGTCTTCCGGCGGAACGTGTGTTCATGTCACACGGGTCGCGTTTCAAGGAGCGATTTTGTTGTTGCTTCGAACGTGAACTTTTCGGCGATGTCACTTGGACCAGGAAGGGACATGAACGACCAACGCGCGGCGGAGAGCGAGAAGGTGAAGGCAGGGATGTGTAGGCCGCTTGGGGCCGCCCTAGGCCGCTCCCTCGGGATACCCAGCGAGCGGGGAGGGGAAGGCGGCCGGCTTGCCTGCCGACAAGGGGAGCAGAGGGGAAGGGGAGGGTGCAGTGCAGGTCCGGGCGGGTCAGTTCTGTCCCAGCCTTGGTCGTGTGCGGACGCCGGATTGCAGGTCGTGTCCCGCCTGCAGCCAAGGAGTACATGATGCGGTGAGTCCTGGGGGGGTTGGGAAATGTTGAGAACTGTGTCCTGCGCTCGGCTGAACGTGAAGTACCCATCCTCTCAAGACTGTCTGAGTATTCTTGCGTTGGAGGCTATGCGTTCCTTTGCAGTAGAACCCGAGGTGGTATAGAACCAGCATCCCGCAGCCACATCCTATGCATAGCCATGCAAGTCGGGATGGTTGGTCTGCCAATGCATTCTCTGCGTGCGTGCAATGCTCAGTGCGCTCTCAGGGCAGCACGTTTGAGTTGAATGTCACTGGCTAATTCCGCTCGTGCTGAGTCTTTAATGTCCTCCCAGCAAGTCGCGGATGGTTCGGTGTCCTGCTGTATTCTGATTGCCTCAGAAAAGCACTAACCCGTGGTTCTCAAACGCCGTTGCTTCTTCTTAGTATGCCTTAGAAAATTACTAACCCATGGTTCTCAAACGCCTCTTCTTCTTCTTCTTAGTATTTCTAAGTATAATTCCCGAGTTTTAGCTCATGTATTCTCATTCTGAAGTTGTTTTTGTGCTTACCCAGTCTTTGTGAAGTTCTGTTTGCACTTCCAGTTTCTTTCCTTGTTTTATTGGAGCTGCAAACAGACCTGGTGCAAATCTAATTCATCAAAAGTTTAAGGTCATTTTCTTGTAATTTTTCTTTGACATTAGCTTAGCTCAAATATTGTGGAATAAGTTTTAGGGATTATATTGGCTTTGAGAAATTTCATTTGATTATTTGAGATTTAGTCTGTGGTTATTGAGCTGTGTGAGCTTACTTTCTAGCATTTTTTGAGAAAGGTAGTCAACTTAAGGTAAACACCTGATTTTATTTTGGTTTTTATCACTTCTGTTTTGTCAAAGTCAATCTGTGTTTTATAAAACTTATGCATCTCTATAAAAAAGACTACATTTTTAATCTTGCTACGCGTTCTGTTACTAGATTTTGTAATGCCTATGCGTTCTGTCTTCACTTATAAAAAAATGTTGTGCCCTGTCTATGCGTTTCTATGTAGAACTTTTGCTTTGGTGCCAATCAGCCTACGCGTTCCTGTCCTTGGCATTTGGTTATGTGTTGCTTATGCTTTTTGTCCATAAACTTGCAAGTCTTATGAGAGTAGTCTACGCGTTCTCTTGGTTAGCATCTGTTGTGGTCCTATTTAGACTACGCTTTATTGTCCACAGATTCTCATTGTGTGCTGCCTACGCGTTTGGTCCTTTGTCAGATGAAATTTAGGAGTGCAGTCTATGCATTCACTTGTTCAGCTTACTTTGCTTGAAAATTTTCAACCTCTACTTGTGGTACTTAGCCTACGCGTAGGTTTTGCATTTATATTGTAGGAAAATATAGTGCTTACGCGTTCATTCCACCTTTTTCTACACTAGTTTTGATTTGTTGTTCTATGTAGATAGGTCACTTGCCTTTCTTGCCTTTTGTTCATTTTATCTTACTTGCTTTTTGGTTATTTTATCTTTTAATTTACTCCTAAATGTCCATTCTTCTAAATTGTTTCTTAGATCAGATCTCTTTTTTTAATTACCTGTGATATCTGGTAGGAGTGCAGTCTATGCATTCCCTTGTATAGCTTCCTTTGCTTGAAAATTTTCAACCTCTACCTCTAGTACCTAGGTTATGCGTAGGTGTTGTATTTAATTCATGGGAAGATATTGTGCTTACGCGTTCATTCCATTTCTCTCCACACTAGTTTTGATTTGTTGTTCTATGTAGATGGGTCACTTGCCTTGCTTGCCTGTTCTTGATTTTATCTTTTACTTGCTTTTTGTTTATTTTACCTTTTAATTTACACCTAAATGTCCATTCTTATAAATTGTTTCTTAGATCAGATCTCTTTTTTTAATTACCTGTAATATCTGGCTCCTGAATGTCATCCTAGCTCTCTCATTTCTTGTCTCAAATCTTTTTATGTGAGGTTCCTGTATTGACACATTATTTTCAGCCGTGACATATCATAATAGGACATTTGTGGTGAAAATTTGGCCATTTTCCAGCCAGCATCTAAATGCTTGAGCCTCGGTTTTAAGTCTTTTAGTGCGATGGCACCCTGGTGTGGATGCCATGTTGTGAACATGCCGAGCTGCACCTCATCAGTGGCGCCCACATAGGGGTCCACGGGGACCTGACGTCCCCCTGTCAAGGGGTGGGTGGCTGTCTGTGGGTGGGTGGGTAGTGAAAGGGGCACATGGGAAAGGAGAAAGCAGGAAGAAAAGAAGAGGAAAATTAAAGGGCAAGTACACTGTAAATGCAAGGTGTTTAGATAGGAAGCGCCTTAGGCGTTTGCACCCAAAACCGGAATGCCTTGGGGCGCTACCTGGTGGAAAACCTTACGCGTTACCTGTCTAAGCACCTTTAAAGCAGCAAAGAGTGTCTTTGCAATACTACAGCCGCCCTCAGTGTCCGGAGGAGAAGGTGCTCAGAACATAAGGAAATAGAGCGTGGTTGCAGCATTGCACAGACGTTCCATTTTTTTGCTGGTTTCAAGGTGCTTAGACAGGTAACGCCTAAGGTGTTCCACCAGGTAGCGCCCCAAGGCGTTCCGGTTTTGGGTGCAAACGCCTTAAGCGCTTCCTAAACACCTTGCATTTCCAGTGTAGATAGAAAGTAAAAGGGAAGAAAGAAGGCGATAGAGAGGTCAAAAATGGGTAGGTGGGTGGTATGAAAAGGGGTCAGGTCGCCCTGTTCAAAATCCTGTGGGCGCCACTGCACCTCATCTCATGCTCGCAGCCGCTCGCAGCTCATGGTGTGCTCTTGTTGCAGCGGGCCACCCTCGGGCATGTCGCGGGGGCGGGGCTACGGCGGCGCTGTTCGCGGCTCTATGCGAGGCTCGATGCGGGGCTCGTCGGAAGGCGGCTGGAGCCGCGGAGGACGCGGCAGGGGCGGCTACAACACCCACCAGTCCAGGGGCAGCAGCTACGGCGGCCCGGCCACCAGCTCCAACAACCAGTGGTACAACAAGGACACCAACAGCGGACACCAGCAGAACTACAGGACGGAGAGATACCCGTCTGCCGGTCAGTGCAGAGCCTGCGTGATTTACGAGGTCGAGATGAAGCGCTCAGCGTCTAAGGTGGTGTTTGCCCTTTTTCCAGGATCCCGCCCAACTGAGTCGAGGTACCCGAACACGCGTGGTGGTGGTTCTGTCGACTACAATCGGAGATACAATCGAGCGGTGTGTATGCTAATAATCGAGCACTTTCCCCCACGGATTGTTGGGTATCTGTTTCTTCATCACTCTTCTCACCTCTTCTTGCTCAGGATGCACCTCCCAGTTATTCTTCGGCTCGTGACCACCATCGCTCTCCTGATCCCATCCCTAGGAAACGTATCCGGTCAGAAGGCTACTCCCCGGTGAGTCACTGCAGCTTTTTATTTTAATCATGAATTCCAAGTTCGTATTTCCTACCAACAATTAACAAGTCTCGTAACTCAGTGAAGAGAATGTGCACCAGTTGGGCTCAGCTGTTCTTGAGATCTTGATCCTACTGATATTAAATTTTAGTTCTCTTTACTTCACTTCCAAAAGATCTTTGAGCAATGTTGATATGGAGGTTGCCCACAGTAATGGGAAAGATAATGTAGCCTCTTTTGTCCCTCCCCAAGTACATGCTACCACTGACAGTTAATTTGTGTGTACTAGTCACCATTGGTATCACAGTAGTGCAAAATGCAGTGGAAAAGTTAAGTTTAATCAAGAAAGTTTGCTGCTTTTCATTTGGCACGTTCAACAAAATTATAACTTGAAACTAAGAGTGTACCAAGAGGCTGAGGCTTTCTTCGTCACCATATTTTAATGAAAATGCAGATCATCCAAATAGAATTTCAAATTATGCTCATCTTCTTCGTTGATTTTTTCCACCTTGGAAGAAATAAGCTAATATTCATAGACTTAAAAGAGCATCAGCTTGACCCTTGTGCCCAATGTAGACCAGGCATGTTGGTACTTTCATATCTTTGTGCAACATTGAATGCTCCCACGAATATGCCTTGGCATCAGAATGGCACCACAGTTGCTAAAAGTCCTTACAAAGACTGGTCTGCCATGCCAGAGCTTCTGTCGCTGAAAAAGTAACAAGAAAAAACTTACTCCGAAGTCTTCTTTTAACATTGTGGTTTCTACCATGCTTCACCTGTTATTTCATTTTGCGGGGAGTAATTTTCAAAGTTGTGGAGGGCTCCTTGTTTGTACTTAAAGTTGTGGATTGTTTAAACTCACAGGCAGCAAGCCGGCGCAGCCAAGAAGGTGGTTATGAATACAGCTCAAGTCGCTACGAATATGGCTCTGACAAAAGCAGCTATAGCAATGAGGATCGAGGACGCCCTGTTTACCGGGATGATAGGAGGCCTTCTGCAGACAGAAGAGATGAGTATCACTCACCACGAGGCCGTGACCCCTCAGGCTCATCTATGCCTCCGCCCTCCATCCCAGTGCGCGGCACGGCCTATCGCACCAGAGCAGGCATTCGAGGCCGTGGGATCACTCGGGGCTTTACTAGGAGACCCATGGATGTTTCACTTGCTGCCCGCAAAAGAAACCTCATTGAAACTTATGCTGCAAAGAGACGCATCCTCACTGGAAGAAGCCAGGACTATTTCAAGAAGCTGAAGAGCATAAAATTGAGGAGGTAATTGTATGATAATATATTGGAAAGACCCGAAAACAAAACGTATCACTCTTTAACAAAGAGATTATGGGAGAGGAGAATTGGATTGAATAATATGTGCAGCATGCACACAGTTGGTGATATTGTAAGAAGCGTTTGTAGCACAAAACATATTGCTTGGGAGTGGTCAGGTGGTTTCAATTTTCAACTTAATTACTGAAGAAAGTGAAAATGAGCTGATTGGGCATAATCTATCAGCAGAGGACCACGACCTCCACATGTTGCTACTTGCTGGTAAAATTTTGGTTCACAGGGATCATATTTTGCACATGATCAAAGAATGTATAATCTCTGATGGACATTAGAATTGTTGTATTTATGAAATAGAATTGTCGGAACCAATAGTTTGGTTTAAATCTGAAAGTTCATGCCTCTTCCACCAAGTGGAATAGCTGGTGTGCTTCAGAAAGAAATCGAAATGAGACTCTGTTGGGCACACAGAAGATTATGCATTGATTTTGATGATGCCAAGAAGGCATTGAAGACTTCCCTTTCGAAGCTTGACATGGCACATTTTACATGGCAAGCGATCACAAAACCTCAATGAGCATTGCTTTTGAGAGGCTGCAGTTTTATTTGGAAGTGTATGGTTGGACTTGAGTTGGGCTATTATGAATTCTTCCTGCATCTAGGAAATCGGAAGTCATTGTATGTTGCTCACCTTTCTGCATGAAAAGGTGTTCTTCCGCGATATGTAGTTATTGTACCAACCCCTGGTGTTGCAAAAGGAATAATATTGGGCTTCCTGCATCTCTTGTGTACTAAGCTTTATTAATTAGCACTGATGTCGGTCAAGTTATTTGGTTCTCGGGGTTAGGAACTCTGTATGTTGCAGTAGCTGTGGTGAATTGTTTGTTGTGTTAAACTTTTTCTTACTTTGCAGTGCTGCTCTTATGTCAGCTCGAAGGGATGGAGTGAAATCAGATCGTGGGGACAGCGATGATGATTTAGAGAACTGGGATGATGAACCAGAGAAGGTGTGTGTTTATAGATTTGCATTTGTTTCCTTAAGCGATTCAGGGGTTTACATTCGTGTTTCTTTTACAGGACGCAATTAGTGATGATGAAGCTGGCTGTAAAGTTGGTGACGACGCAGATGATGATGCCGATGCAGACATTGGTGAAGATGACAATAAAAGGAAGAAAGTTGTTCGCAAGATAGTGACAAAAGTTGCAGTCAAGAAGAAAATCTCACCATCGGAAGAACATGATGCAAATAGCAGCAAAGAGACTGTCAAAGGCACAGAGGGAGAGAGTGCAGGACTTGATGACCAGGAAGGAGATGGTGAGGAAGAAGCTGCGGGTGAAGAGGTGGAGGCAGAGCATGATGCTGTTAATGAACCCAAAATGCAGGTATGTTTAGGGGCTGATTTAGTACTGCTCTTTACTAGAATTCTAGGACTGTGTTACATTTTGCTTTAATAATCTTTGGTTGCAGGTGACAATTAAGCAAGATTCGGAGACTCGGGCTGTAAGTGACGAAAGCAATCGAAAGTCTACAACCATGAAAAGTGGCTACAGGTACATCAAACTGTATTGTCCGCATTGCAAGGATCGCTATGTCACATTCAAGGTATTTAGAATTCATTCCAGTGTTTTAATGCAGTTCCCTGTAAGTTTATCTAATAATCTGAAATGTTTTGCATCCTCTTGTCTTTTTGAAGGAATATATTCATCATCTGAGAGGACTTACACACGTTAACGCCATGCGAAGGTTGTCCTTCCGCCTCAAGCAAAATCTTGCACGAATGAGAGTAGAGCAGAGAATCCAGCAAAAGATTGAGGAAAAGGATGATGAACTGAGAGGTGTCGCTCAGGCTCGTTCTAACTTCTGTGCAACTTGTAAACTCAACTACCGACAAGACCGCCTAAGGCACAATGAATCTGAAATGCATAAGGTAAGAAAATATTTTACATGTTTTTGTTTCATTCTTGGTTATTAATTCCAATTCTGTGAAGATATATTTTTGATTATTGGTTTAATTTTCCCCAAGTTTTTATTACATCTGCTCAAGATTTCGTTATTATTATTAATTAGTTTTTGATCTAGATGTGGGTTTCTTATTCCTTTCTTCTTTTGGCCGTAATTCTCTCTTTGAAATAATTTCTATTTTCATGAATGCAACTTCCTTTGTTGCAAAAAGTGTTCTAGTTGGTTTTAGCTGATATCTGCATTCTTAACATTTTCTCTCCAGTTTATTTTGTTTATTAATGGCATGCTCTAGTTTACTTATGCTTTCTGGCATATGATAAACATTCTGATTGGTTGGTAAATGATGTTGAAAACGTTACTAAGTCCTCCGCCATCTTGAAACAATGCAAACTTTATAACATTTGGTTAAATATTGTCATTGTTTTCTCAAGTTTCCTTAATATTTGTTTCTAACTCTACTGTTTATTTTATGTTACTTTTGGTCTAAGTACTAGAAGTACAGTAATTATATTGCCACAATTATAAATTCAAAATCTATAATTGGATAAATTATTATTTTCTGAAAGCACCCCTTCAGGAGTCATTACTAGAGAGCTCTGATTGGTTGTTGCTGGGACTGGATTTTCCTACTTCTTTTGAGCCCTTGGTGTTGTACTGTTAGGAGTCCTTTAAGTTTGTGATAGTCTCATTTTTAAAATGTTATACAAGAATTATAAGAAAGGTTGCTTTAAAAATGGTGGTGTTAGATCAGTGTATTACATTAATTCAAAGACAGGAGTACTTAAGCCTAAACATAGGCGTATTTGCATGAGGAAATCATGCATGGTAAATAATTTTGTATTTATAGGCAAAGAATAGGCTGTATTTGTGATTATTGGAATTACAGTGTTATCTTTTTCCACAGAAAATGAAGGAGTTTCTCATGCCCACCTGTGTTATCTGCCGTATCAACTTCAGGAGTCCAATGCTGTTTGAAAATCATATTTGTTCTCTTGAACACATAAAGGTAAGTTGAAAAAAAAGGAATAGGCCATTTTTTGTCTACAAGAAAGTGCCTTATTCTTAATCCAATTCATGGTTTAGATCCTTATAAAATTGTCATTTTGGCTTTAATATTTCATTTAATCAGAATTATTTTGTTAAATGTAAGATATATTTTTACAGTCATTTAAGCTGCCTATTTTTGCAGAAATGTGGAAAAAGTTGTGTGTACTTCAAAACTTATGGAAGCCGAGTTAGTGGCGTTAAAGTATTTCTTATGGCCCTTAAGGCCAAGAAATAGCTTAGATGCATGTTCTACTCAATCTTATCCAACTCTGTGACTTTTCAGAATGTTGAGAGTTTGGTGGTTCAGATCTAATCCGAAATTTTGTCTGCCGCGATATGCGCCGCGCGGGGTTCATTCTGGAGCTCTGCCCTTCCATTTTAGATTCTGAGTTGTTGACAGATTTTAAATGGAAAGGAATATTATCATGTTTGTCTGTTGTTCCTGTGATCTGGGCCAGGAATTGTGAGGAAGATCGGCGCTTCGGTCTCGGCGCGGTCGGCCATTGTTGTCGATCAGCTGTTTAGGAGTCGATATTTTAATTCTTCTCTCCCCGGTCTATTTTAAACCTTATAATTTAACTGCAGTCATAATGTACAATTTGGGTACATATTTTGTCATAATAAGTTAGTTTCATTTTTCTCATTTTTATTGTAATTTTGTGCTCTAGATGGAGGAAAGAGTTCTGAAAGTTCGCGATCGTGAACATCATACCGAAAAAGAGGTCGATATGGACAGCCTTCTTGTGTTGGATAGTGTTGGCAGTGCAGATGGTAAGTCATTTTTAATTTAATTTATTTATAATTATTTTCGGTGTCAGTGTTGTGTTCAGTGTCAGTGAGTCCTGTGGACATATTTCTACTTCATTCTGTTTTGTGTGATAATGTCTAATTTATTTAAAGCTGGGTCACTTCATTCACTTTTTATTTCTTTCCTTACAGAATCTGAGTCAGATGATGAAGATGAGAAGTCTGAAGGAAAAGATGCTGGAAAAAAGGAGAAAAAGAAAAAGACCCAGATTAATTTAGGTAAGACTCTCTTGATGGAAAAAAAATGCTTTTGTGCACTGCTTTTATCATTCCCAAATTCTAAATAAGTTATTCTCTATACAGGTGCAGACTATGTGAAAAAGGTCGAAGTTATGTATTGTGAACTTTGTGCCATATACCTTCCGAGAACAGGTGAAGAAGATGTTGCTTTAGCTAATCATTGCCGCACGCGGAATCATCTACAACGCTATGTTCGTTACAAGGATGACAGAGCCTTAAGGAAAGAAGCCGAAAGAATTCATCGCAGAGACAAAGCAGAAGCAGAGGCCCGCAGCAAAGCACAAGAATCCAATGTAAGCATGCTTTTTGCTTCAAATGTTATTTTATAATTTTTGTTACTTGTGTCTACTTTTCAATCGTTATTGGCTTTAATAGCACAATGTTTTCTTTCACAGAAAGAGGGCAAGAGTGACAGTTCTTCAGGTGGAGCAGAGAAATCTCCTCTTAAAGAGCAAAATTCTGAGAAAAAATCGGAGAAAGTTAGTGGAAACACTGGAGATGGTGAGGCTGCTAATGATAGTGTTGACATTGACGATAAAATTTGGGCGGATGTCGATAAGGGATTGGATGAACTGTTGCGTGAGGTTAGTTTACAATTTACTGCAGCATTTAGTTTTTTGAAGACTCTCTCATAATTTGCTGAATGATTTTAATGCCCCTTTGTTTCTGTTTTAAGGTTGAACCAGGGAATAAATCAAGTGACGATGATGATGAGTCTGGGCGCTATGACAGATTCCGCTACTCAGACAAGAAGGGAGGAAAAGTCTCAAGTGAAGGTTTAGAAGGAGACCACACATCAAACAGCAGTTTACCATCAGCTGCAGATTCAGGACCCAAAGAAGAACATACCTCTCCCAAGGAAAATTAGTAATCATAATTTACCAACATTTGGTATTTGAATTGAAATTCAACCTGCATGCCACATGGTTGTGATGACTGGAATCATAAGATTCGGTGTACATAATCTCTGTCATGTGCTCATGTTGTCAGCTGATATTGTATATTTTATTTTGTTGCTGAATGCTCTTAGTTCCTATTAATTGAACAGGCATTGTTTTCTCTTGTTTTGACATTTGTTTTTGTTATTTCTATACACTAAGGAAATTTCTAATCTAGATATAAATTTTGTTTTGCTTTTCCTGTTTTGAAGTAATTGTGAAGTGTGACAGCACTCAGCACTTCGATGGACTTTATTCATTAATTTGATCATAGCCTTATAAATCAATTTGTGAAGTGTAAAATAAAAATGTTTTAGTCATTGACTTCATACTGTATATTCTCTTACGCTCCTTGATTTTCACACTGCAAGCATAAGGAAAGACAAAGACATTCTCAATCAAAATTCATTTTATTACCAACTGATAAAGTACAATGTGTGTACAATGACCAATAAGCATCAATTGAAGAATAAAACTACTAAATCAGTCGAAAACTGCCTCCAGGAAAGAAGGTGAATAGAGGAAGTAACACATCATAAAAGAAAAAGAGAAGTCTGTATGAAAAACAATTTCAACATATCACTTTAAAACACAAAAACTTAAAAACTATTCAACTTTGAGTTTTAACATACGGATACATTAATATTCTTGATTAAAATGCGATTTTTCTCAAAGTGCAACAAAGCT
Organism: Aptinothrips rufus; assembly: GCA_902196195.1. Taxonomy (NCBI): domain Eukaryota; kingdom Metazoa; phylum Arthropoda; class Insecta; order Thysanoptera; family Thripidae; genus Aptinothrips; species Aptinothrips rufus. The sequence continues at coordinate 17,079 of CABIKL010000167.1, read as the reverse complement.
GATCCAAGAATGGAAACATCTTCAGAAACATAATAGATCAAAAATATTAATTTGATTTCAGTCCAAGTGTGATGGACGTCACTACTTCGCTGAACTTTCAGAGGACACAGGAATAATGGACCAAGTAACCTTCGAGCATCAGTGTTTCACTCACTGAGAATCACACTTGTTACCTTAATTACAATCAACACACTAAGACATGTGTTACCCTGATAAATTAAGAACTTCTGCTTGGCTGCTAGCAAACATGTCTCAGAAAAGATCTAAAAAATATTACAAGAACAATTGGTCACAGCAAGTTCAACTATGTTCAAAAAATTGATAGAACTTCATTACACTCTTTAACATGATAAAAATTAGGCATCTCAAAAAGTACAAAAGAGCTAAGAGCACATCTAATTCTACACATATTTCATGGAATGACTCATGCCAAGACATCAACAAACTAAGCAGAGGCTAAAGAAATAACCTATTATAAATGTTTGATTTACTTTTATGACAAGCACTTGTGCTTTATTTACATTAGATTTTTAACACCACAGTAATATGTACAACGACATCACCTTTGAGCAGAATCACTAACTTTTCACCAATATGTCAATTCACACAGCCAGTCTTCTTCAAAATGTTTTCAAAAAATACAAGGAAAATTCACTCATAAATATACATTTCATCACAATAAAGTGCTAGTAAAACACGGCAATGATTAATTTGAATATTTCTCTAAAACCACGATTTCAATAGATCATCACTTCTGTTCCCAGCTGAGAAAGTGGTTTAGTTTTACTTGATCAGGAGTGGAAGAGTTAAGATTAATACCAAATGGCACAGATATTGGAACAGAAACAGAGAATGGTACAAGAACAGGCAAAGATCCAACATCAGCAGGAGATGATACAGTCGCTTGCTCTGAACCAACAGCTAATGGTATTTGAACATGTTCTGGGTTAGTGGCTGTTAAAGTCGCCAATGTTGCCCCGTCATATGGATGGGCATCATGGTCTGAGCTGTGCATCACATGCAGGGAGATAGAACGTGATTGTTGTGGGATGACGTCTGCAGGTAGATGCTGGATATGTGGCTGCAGGAGAGGCTTCCCGAGAGGTTGGACTTCGAGAGGCAGCACCTCCTGGGCATGGCTCTGCTGTACCTGCTGCACGACTTGCTTTATTTGTGATGACTCATTCTGATGCTGATGTAACTGCTGTTGATGTTGTTCAGCGCAATGCGGCGACTCTTGCAAGTGAAGAGTCAGATGGATCTTTGAAGGAAACAGTTTCCCACACAGAGAACAGGCCTGCTCACTTTCCTCTTCATGACATGTAGCATGTCTTCGCAGTCCAGCAAATGTAGTAAATCCCATGTCGCAAATTTCACAGAAGTGCTCACACGAAGCAAAGTGCATCCTTTCGTGAGTCCTCAGGCTTGAACTGAACTGCAAGTAATAAACATCATGTAAACATTGTCAACTTCTAGAAAGAAAAAATCAAGTATTTTAAACTTAAAAAATTAATATTTGGGGAATAAAATTAAATGTCTTACAGCAAATGCTTTCCCACAATGCCGACAGTTGTATGGCTTGTCCCCAGTGTGAATGCGCATGTGTTTTGACAAATCATTGTGACGAAAGGACTTGCCACAGATATGACAGGTGTAGGGTGAGATATCAGAATGAGTGCGTTTATGCCTAGTCAACTGGTATGAGTGGACAAAGCCTTTCCCACAATCCGGTTCATCACACCAATAGCGAAGAACACCTCCATGCTGCAAGACATGGGCATTAAGCCCGGAACGACGGGTAAACATTTTACCACACAATGAGCAAAGAAGATCTGGATTGGGTTCCCGTCTTTTCTCTGTCCGAGAGTGTAGTTCCAGATGAGCTAAACAAATGAAATAAACAATTTACTTCAAAGTTCCAAACAATAATAACAGAAATTAAAATTCATGAAAAAGACTAAAAATTGACAAAGTCTGCTTAATTGAGATTTGGTTACAGGCATTTCAAGTCTTAACTGTCTAATCTTAGCAACTCCAAAAATAAAGGAAGATCCGAAGTAATATCTCACCATTAAGTCCAGATGCACGAGTGAATGTCTTATGACACAAATGGCACTGAGGTTTCCTGTTTGTATCAAATATCTCCTCCCCGTCCGAACTCTGGTGCATCATCATGTGATTAGCCAGCCTACTTCTTTTGGAGAAGCTTTTATTGCATTGGTTGCAGTGAAACTGGAAGCAAGGTGTGCAGAAAATTAAACCAAAGAAATGTATGAGAGATTCATTGAAAAAGAAATCAAAAGTTACAACTAACTGCCTTACCATGCCTGCAGTGTTTGAGCCAGTCTGTACACTGTCATTACTACTGCCACTCAATAAGTCTATGTGGCATGCACCTAAATCAACAGACTCGGGCTGACTAAGTTGTTGCTCCTTTATTAAACCAAATTTCTGTTCTATTTCTTCACTTTCCTCACTCAGTATACTTTCTTGATGTGATTCTAACTCAGCATCTGCTTGAAGTAAGTTTCGATTTTCAGAAGACTGCTGGGTTTGATGGTGAGAACTCTGCACTACTTCTTGCTGTGAAATATACCGCAATGTGACCTCTGCATTTGGATTTGCCACACCACCTCGAGCAGATTTCCTTGGACCACTGTGAAATCTTCTAATGTGCTTTGCTACATCATTGTGCTTGAAACCTCTTCCACAAATATTACAACAGAAGCGTGGGATATCACTGTGAGTGTTGCTATGCCGCTGTAATTGTGATTTGTTTTTAAAACCTTTGTTACAAAGAGAGCAGATGAAGTCCTTCTCATCTGAATGAGTAAGCATATGAGATACAAGCCGGCTTCGCTTCTCAAATACTTTGCTGCAGACTTCACATGCAAAGGTATTTTTTCCTTGTCTTGTTCTTTGGTTGGCAATTTGAATACTGGCAACACTGTCAGTACTTTTAAAGATATTGCCTGTAGAAGAAGCAACAGTTGTTGAAAATGATTCAGAATGACCATTATCTAGTTTGACTAATGATGCATTTCGTTCTTCTGCTGTGCTCTGATGGCTTTCTTCATCTGTTGCATTGCTATGTACTGAGTTTTGATCAAGTGGACTTCCTTTCATGGTGCTGAGGTCTACTTCTAGAGTAATTTCTTCAAACGTATCTTCTGTTGGCTGGGCTGGCATCATAATAGACATGTTTTCATGAATAATGCCCCGCATCGGATCTATCTAAACGTGACAAAGAGAATTTAATGACAATCATTCACAGAAGAAACCAGAATATGTTGAGATAAGTATTTTAATATTTTTTTTCGTTTCTTGTTTCACTGTTACAATAATGAGTGAAATGATATCCTAGCTAAATGAAATTAATTAAAAAATCATTGATTTTAACTTGCCTCAGCAGTAGCTAGTTGTTGCACCGCAGATTCCATAATTCTAGCCACAAAGGATGTTCAGACATGTACGTTGAATCTAATGAGACACATATAAAGACAAACTGGTAGAGAGTAGAAGAAACATTCTGATGCAAAAGAAAAATAGTGCAAAGAGTGAAAATGAAATATCGCTCAACTCCAACACAGTAAACTTTCGACTAACAAAATTAGCAATTATAGTTAATATCATGAACCTAAAATAATATCCAAATCTAAGTAAAAATAGGAATGACTAAGACAAGCGGACATCAAAATGATTACCGTCAGTTTGAGACATTATTCGATTGTGAATGTAAACAAAAACTGTAACTATGATCTAACCTTGCTTAATGGAATTATCATTTTACTCCACAGTATCAGACTAAAAATTTAAACCAAAAAAAGGGCATATTTAAATCACTCAAGACTCTTCATTTTCTAGACTTAAGACAAGGGTCCCTTTACAGATGAAAACATGCTCCAACAAAACCAATAAACCTTCACAAAAATGCCATATTCAATTCCAGGGTTGCTGGAAACGCACTCTGACGGCGAATGATTCGAACGTCGGGTGCAAGCAAGGCATGCATGGTTGGGAACGTTTGCGCTGTTTTGCGTCGATGAAAACTTCTGAATAATTTTTGGAGATATGCGTCTAGCTTTTATTTGTATCTACGGCGGTGACTGCTATCAATTTGTAACTCTGCAGAGTGAAAACGAGTCGGAGCAATTCTATTTGTTGGCCGTTTAAGTTTGTGAATGCTGTCGTTCTGACCGCATAATTGTATTTTATACGAACTTACATCTGCTTTTCTCACAGGCTCCGATGTAACAGAAAAAGCATTGTTGTTGAGATTGGCGTCCATCGCCTTAGATAAACTTTTGTCTATTTTAAGTGGTCCGTGATCATCAGTGTTTAAGCAGATGCGCTTCTATCGGGAAAATCACGCACAATCAATAATCTTAGCACCGATCGATGTTTCTATGTGCTCTTGTTGTCGCGCTGAGGCGTTTTAGGTAAGACCGTGGAGACCACTACAATTTCCTCTTCAGTTGGTGGGATAGGCTCTTGAGTCCCTTCTTAACCATATCAAAATTTCCAATTTCTTTCTTGAAACCTTTTCATTGTTCGTTTGACACCACGAAAATTTTGTTAGATATCTTCCTGCACTTGTTATCTTCGTTTGCATTCACTACAAGGTGAACTTGCTTTAGTTTTTTGCCCCTTTTTTTACCCCCTCCCCTGCTTGCAACAAAAATTAACATCCATGTACTTAAAATAAAATTAATTCTGATTGAAAATTTGTGCAGATATTCTCCCCTTTTTATTATACTGTATACCGTCAATAGCCACATTCGCCTGGGTACTTGTGTGTGTGAAATCCCTTTGTATGAGCTTATGCCTTGCATGCAAATGCATGTATATTGAGATGTAGTGACAAGAAATTCTCTTGTGTAATTACAATTATAATTATTTATGACCTGTCTAGATCTCTATGAGTCTTTACTTATTAGGCCCTCTTTCATTTCAGCAAATATCACACAATGTATAAAATACACCTTAATTCATTTAATTGTGCTTTGATGTAGTGCTATTATTGCATTGTAAGCCAATTATAATTTAGTGCTTCAAATTTATTGATTTCAGATAGAGCATGGCAACAGCTGAGCAATTTTCTTTAAGATGGAACAATTTTCAAAGCAACATGACCACGGGGTTTCATGCCCTGTGGGAAGGAGAAGACCTAGTTGACGTAACACTTGCTGCAGATGGTCGGTTTCTCCAGGCACACAAAGTTGTGCTCTCTGTGTGCAGTCCGTACTTTAAAACCTTGTTTAAGGTAAATAATGCCAACTTGGATGTCATATTTTAATTTTGTTCCATTTCTTGAGGGTCAGTTTTGATTGTACTAACTTGCAATATTTTCATTTTTACTTTAAAAAAAAGGTGAATCCTTGCAAGCATCCAATTGTAATCCTTAAAGATGTTGCATATAAGGACTTGGAGGCTTTGTTGCAATTTATGTATAGAGGTGAAGTCAATGTGTGCCAAGAAGAATTGGGTGGATTTCTCAAGACTGCAGAAATGTTGGAGGTCAAAGGACTAACTGGAGATGAGAGTCAAAGGGTATGTCATAATCACCAGAAATGTCCACTTGAAATTAGTCGTAACTTGTAGGTTTGGTGCTATGTTTCACTTATTCTCGCATGCATTGTTTTACAACTGACATCAAATATATTTTAATGTTATTGAAAACACTGAAAAGCACTCAGAATTTTGTTCATTTGTTTGCAGAGTTCCTCTCCTAGCAGTCAGATGCAGCCTCATGCATTACCAGCCAAGCAATCAAAGGATAGAACACATCTATCTGGTAAAGTTGTACCTGCTTCAATGGTCCTGGCAGATGAGTCCAGAGGTATTCCCACATCACAGTTTAAGAGAAAGCGTGTTTTGGGACCTGGTCCTGTGAGCCCTGCTACTGCAAACTCAGTAAATGAAGATAACAACAGCTCTAGAGGACATTCAGACTATTCTGAATTAGCACATCCCAAATTAGAGCCTAGAGAAATGGATACAGATGACGGTGGAGATTGTTATAATACTGATAAAGATGCCAATGACTCTTTGGTCAATCTTTTATCTGGTGAAAGTAGCCATGGGGGAATCCATTCGGAATCAATACAAGGTAATAAGAGATAGAAAAGTTCATGTCATCAGCCTTGGCACGCTCCAAGTCAAACTTTAATTATTTTTTCCCCTCTCTCTTAACAAAAAAATATGTCGTGTAATATCAATCACATGCTTACTTATCATTTCCCTTTTCTTTAACCAAATTTTGCTTCATCATTGCTCTGTTTGCCTGTTTCTTAAGGGAAAATAATTTGCAAAAATATCTCAATATGTTTGCTGAGAAAGTTTGCCTGTTTCTTAAGAGAAAATTATTTGCTGTGCTACAGGAATGGATCCAGCAGTGTTCAGCTCTATGTCGGCTCATGGACCTGGTGATTCTACAGGCTCTCAGGATGCCAGTCAAGGTAGGATGAACTGATGGACTATGTTCACCTTTCGCCCCTAAGATTGAGGAGGAAACAACTTGTTAATTCTAAAAATCTTAACATATTATCTGGTGTTGTGACCAGCAGCTATTATACCATTGTTTCATATGAACTTAACCTAAATCATAAATGAAAGTACTATTCCAATCCACTGACTGCTATGATTTATTTTCTGATTGCTCTTTTTTCCTCCTCAATTGGTCTGCGACTCTGAAAGCAGGTTTAAATTAAATCTGATTGTAGAGTCATGTTATTATGTAAGCCTGCTTTCTGAGACTCCCCTTTTTTTTCTGTCAAACAAGGTTTGATTTAAAGATTGTATGTTGTATTGGTCACTTTGCCATGAATGTAAACTAAACTGCTCTTCAAATACTGATGGGAACTTCATTTTCATGTCATATTCCTTCTGTACGGTTCAAAGCATTCATTTTGTAGTTCATGTTAAGTCAAGTTTAAGCTTGAGAAAGATTTCAGTCATTTCTTATCAGTTCATTACAGTCTTCAAAGCCGTTTTGTGCCAAAATCTTCGTTTGACAAGTAAACATGCATATTGACAGTAAATTTATTGGTATTATTAGAGACATTTACTGTCTTAGAATAATACTAAAGCTGGCCAATTTTATTTGGATGTAGTTCAGTGGTGTGCCCAACATGCTCTCTATGAATTCTCAAGTCATTAAATGATTATTAATGTTCTGAAAGTCCCATTTCATATAAAATATGAAATTTACAGTACAATAGCAAAATTGCAAATATTTATGTGTTGCCAGCTCTTGTGAATTCTAACCTAATAACTATAGTAGTGAACAGAGAGCATGTTAAACTGTGTACTAACATAGTGTTTGCTATGTTTGCGGTCTCAGACTGCATTGCTTCTAACTTCTCTTTCTTCCCATGTGCCTGTCTTTGTTCTAAAGATTTGAAAACTGGATCTAAGTTGAGAATTATACAATGCCAAGCAAAGAAAACACCCTTGAAGCTATTTGGAAACTCAGTTGCTGTCCCTGAAATGTTGTTTCTGTATTGGTTTAGTACTAAGCACACTCTTTACCAGATGCCGTTCATATACTTTTTCTTCTTTCTTTTGCCATGAATCTGTCTTTGTTGAATTTATTGCCTGTTAACCTTAAATTGTGTCTTCTCAGCCAGAAGAAACTTCCAGTTCAGTGTTTCATACAATAATAATTTTTTTTCTTTGGTGCCGTGATTGTCAAACCGAAAAGTTACAAATTATACCTGGATCACTCATTCCAACCAGTGAATATAATGATGTGCACAAATCAAGTATTTTAGAGTCCTCACATCTGATCTGCTTTATTTTTCTTATTTTTAGAATCACATCTGGAGTTGTGGACTAAATTTTAAAATCTGTATCTTAAGAAGTTAGTAATGATATTGTAACATGACATTGTTGCACTTTGCACGTTTTTTGAGACCATATTTCGTGTCGTTAATTGAATTTGTTGCAAACAAGGTCATATTCTCTTGATACCATTGTAAAGAACTCAAGAATCAGGTATGCAGTGAAGTTACCGGAAATAATTAATGGATAGTCTTAGCAATGCTTCGATAACTTTTGAAAGAAAAAGCCATAATCTTCAATTGTGTCAAGTTTTACCTTAACCTTTCAGCTCCTGTAAATTTATTTCACTATGAGTTCTGTCCCCTCTTCTGGTTTTTATCCTCTTATTCCAAAGTGTTATTATTGCTGAAGACTTTATTTTTTGCTTTGAAGAAATTTGTCTGTGAAGATCACTACATGGAATTCTTACAAACTTAAAAGTAAGTATATGTTAACCAAAACCATTAATTCTCTTGCTCAGACTTCCCATTCCCAGTCTTAGTTAAAACGTATCTTTCTTTGCTGTGAAAAATTTCTTGATATATTTTGTCTGGGACTTTGTTGCTTCAACCAATACACGGAATGTGTGTTCTATCTGTTGAAATTGCAAGAATCATGTTGCTTGTTTTACAGATAATGAGGGTTTTGATTCATCCCTCGGTTATTATGTTTGCAGATTCAGCTCAACCTGCTGTGGAAAGCATCATGATTTGAAGACTCAAAGAGGACATAAAACATGTACAAAGATTTTAAGTAGTGTTGTTTAACACCATATTCATCTATACATAATCATACACATTATATTTCATCTCATTTGTCATTGTGGATGCCTTAAAAAAATTTGCACAAACTATTTTAGATTCATAGTTTTGTTAAGGTCTTTAACTAGTACGTCTAGCTTAAGGTGGCTGCATGGTTGAAATTTCAAAGAAAATAATAATATCATATTGAAGGATTGTTTGTTTATTTTTTAATACTAATAAAAACAGTTATGTTTTTTCCTCATACTCTATGTACTGGCCAAACAGACTGTTTAAAAGGCTGGTCTTTTGAAACAGATGCAGTGCCCTTCATAGAGTTCTGACTCTTTTTGTGTGTTTTTGTAATTTATACTCAATGCATTTCAAATCTACACACCCTTCTGAACTTCAGTGCAGTGCCTGTTTCTCTAGTAATGCGACTTTAATAAGTTTTTAGGAAGTTGTCCTCCTGAATTCTGCTCACACTGCAGTTCAAACACCAGTTGTCTGCCTCATAGTGAATCTTAATGAGTGTGAAGAAATGTGCATTCCATTTTCCAGGAGCCCTCAACGTATTTCATCTGAATAGTGGAGCTGCATCTGGTTTTGGACTTGGAAGCTTTGGAATGAATATTGGAAGCTTCACATCAAGAAAGACGAAGATTCAGTGCCCATATTGTGATGGAACATACAGCAACTCAAGCAACTTACGTGTTCACATTAAAGATGCTCATGATCCTGCGACAAGCTCTCTTCCTGTGTCATGTGAATTGTGTAATTTGACTTTCAAGAACCAAAGTAGTTTACGTTATCATCGATGGAAATATCATGGAGGGGGCCGCAATGTACAAAGTACAGCGAGCACAGACAGACCAGGTGCTCGTGGGGGTAGCATGATTTTGAATGAAATGGAAGCAGAGAACGAAGATGGACTTCAGAACTCTGCATTGTGTGTATCCAAGAGTTAAGAAGAATATATCAGTGTGTAGACTGCATGAACAACCTGAAAGTGTTAGTCTTAAACTGTATTGGGAGCATTTTATGTGCCTCATATGCTGATTGACTTGCCAAATGATAAGGTCTGTGATAAAAGACTTGGGATTTCTCTGTGCTTGAATTACATGTATTGCATGTTTCATCACTGATTAGATCTTCAGCTTGCACTTGCAATGTTCTCTGCTATTAATTTAAAAATTCCTTTTGTTTTCCCCTTTCCATTTGTTGTAAAACAAAATGTAATTTTCTGAAAAGTTTGACTCTTGTTTCCTATCTGATCTCTTATTTACATTGATGGGAATTTCAAGGCATGTTGCTTAATATTATGTTTTCAGGAGTTTCAATTTAAAAAAAGCTAGTGTCAAACTTTATGTAAATAATTGTGAGTCCTTCATATCATCTTTACCTGTATATACTGTCTGATCTGTTGTGTTTAGTAGCTGATGTGAAAGCTGTGATGAAAGCTGTTCTAAATCGACTTGCTTTTTACTGCTCTTTTGAAAATACATCTTGTGAGACTTAAAATCCAGCTCATTTATTTTCCTGCAATTTCGTCCAAGTCCTTTTCAATATCTCGTTAAGATGATTCTCATGTACAAATCATTCATCATCTCATATTTTGACTCGAAGATAAGTTAAGCATTTTAAACCTGCTCTATTTACATAAATCGTATGTTTATTATTATTACAATGTGCAGGATAAAAAAATTGAAGGGTTTAAACCTTACCTGACTTTGTCTGCATCCAATTTCTCAATGACATTTCATTTTTTAGATAGAAAGAAATATTGGCAGATCGCAGAGATGAAATGGTAAGGAGATTTCAGACAGTGCATGCATAAAATACCAACATTGAGTTAAGTGGTTTGTGGTACGTTATAATAGTTGGTTTCTTTCATTTGGTGCTGGGAGTTCATGAGATTTTTCCTTTATTCATTCAGTGGTTACTTTAGCGGTTGCTTTTTAATTCTTTTCAAATTCATGCTTATTTAATTTTTTCTTTTAGCATGAATATTGGTAGCACAGTTAGATTGTCGTTAGTTTGTTTTGACTCCACTTTCATGAGTTTTATTTTCTCTAACAGTTTAAAAGATTTTCTTCTAAAGATTTACTTTCCAAAGTTGAGCATTTGATTATTTTTTTCTCTGGTGTCGGTTTGCCATGGGATTGACAACCATTTTTATTGCTTTGTTAATTAGCAGTATGTTTCATGGTAGTAAAGAAAAAAATCACGTTGGGTTTCTATCATTTGTTTCTAGTGGGACATCGCAACTTATCAGATGAACATCTCTCTTACTGCAGACTGTGCCATGTTGATATGAATGATATTTGTTTTGATCATTTCATAATCATCTGTTTCTAAACCATCTCCAATCCAGAAAGTTGGTTGCTGTGGCGTAAACTGCTCATGTTATTGTTGGATTACTACACAGTTTGTCACTGTTTGAAATACATTAGAATTTGATGCAACACAGAGAGTGACTTCTATCATAAAATCACACAACTCTTCTTCTCTATGTGACATGTTTTATTGGACTTTACTTTTTTTTTTTGAGCTTTTATCTGACATATGCTTTGTTATTATTGCATCAGGTCAGCATAAAAGATGATATTCAAATTCAAAATCTGTTCCTCTATTATTATTTTTTCCTATGTTTAGGTTTTCCACGTGTTACACCTTTGTTTGCAGCATTCTGTCTTTATTTATTTTTAGATTTGATCACTTTGGAATATAGTTTCATTTTAAAACATTGCTTGGCAGTATTGTCTGAAATTTTTTCTTTGTTTCACTTTTGGTGATTGGTAGTTCTTTTTTAAGTCTAACTGGTGCTTGGCGGATATCACAAAAGAGCAATAGCCCATTATCTCTATTATTTTTTTACCAGTTTTCTTTTCTTTTTTTCATACTTAACTGCTTCTTCTACTTGGTGCATGGCTGGCATTCTGTTGTTTTGTTTATGTTATATTGCACATAGAATATGAGTGCTTTTGTCCACATATTGAATTGGTTTTGCAGGCAACCACTTTGACGAGGAGGATGAGGATGCTAAATTACCCAACAAGCAAGTTGGCTTGATATCTTCACCGAAGTCCGAGAACTCAGAAGTGGGCAACAGCTTGCAAGTCTTAAGACATAGCCTCAGCATTCACAACAGCAGCAGAGGCGTAAGCATTCTCAAAAAGAACATCATCAACCAGCTCTGGCGTCCCAATACTTCACGTGTAACTTCTGAATACCGTTGTACATTGTGCCAGAAGACTTTCACTCGTAGAGATCATCTGCGCACTCACGAACGCAATTTGCATGGTCAAGATGCCGGACCATTTACCTGCTGCATTTGTATGCAGCTGTACAAAAACGCTGACAGCCTTCGCAAGCATGTAACAAAATACCACTTCTCTCGTGAAACCGCACCTTCAACGACAACTGATGTCCCATCTTGATATAGCTTGTTTCTTGCAAATGTTTGTGTATTATTTATTATCATAAGCTTTTATTCATTGCTTGAGCGCTTAGAGGAAAATGATCCGAAGCACGTGGTATTCACTTGCAAACCAAGTTATCTGACCAAAGGTAGTCTGTTAGAAGAAAAATCCTCACGTTTAATCAAATTTTCTCTGTATTATGGAGAAATTGTACAATTGCAGGCAGCATTAACTAGTCATATTATGCAAAGAAAGCCCACCAAATTTTTTTTTCTTTTATTGCTCAGAACTTACTTGAGCAGACTTAGTCAATAGTGTTATATTTATTTCTGTGCCATAAATTTTGAAAACTGACTTTTGACAATGCTGTAGCTAGAAATATATCGAGAAAGGAAGGAAATGCCAAAAACTAATTTTCTTTTGTGTCTCTTTGGGAGATTTAGTTGTTGCATACATGATGTTTCTGTTAGTGAAAGTATCCTACCATTTCTGTTTGTGTCAATATGTGCCTTGACATTCTTTTTTTAACCAGTGACCTTCCCATGATATTAAGGCACTGCAGAGGAAGTATTGTTTTCGTTCATACACTTGTTGATTGTATATGCTGTCACTAACTATAGGTACTAGAAGTTAAGTTCTTGATTCGCGTCAAAGCCTTCATCTTCTGTATTTGGTGTGTACTAAATGTGCCTTAACATTGATTTGGTTGCATGTCAGTTGACCTATCAAGAAGTTGATAGTTATATCTTTATATGTTAGATGTTTTATGACCCGTACAATCCCTAGTACTCTTTGCACATCAATATAAGTCCTTTTTTATGATATTGTGCCAAGGTATTACCTCTTAGATTAATCATATAGATTAAAGTTATTCATTTGTGACTTTCAATCATTAGCAAGTCTATACATTGAATGATTCTGCTAAGGTCATCTGTTCTTCAGATATTGAACATATCTTATCCAAAGCTTTTTAAAATAAGAGAAGCTAGTTCTGAAATTCATTGTGAATTTAGTTGTTTATGAGTGATTTGTTAAATGGAAGTCTGTAACTTAGTTATAGAGATATTTTTTTCTTATTTTGCCATCACCTTTAGCATAATTTTTTCTTCTTCTATCTTATTTTTACTTTCTCTTATTCTCTAAGCTTTGATGTAGATGTAAGTACTAACATAAACTGAAGTCCCTTCAGTATTGATGAAGTTTCCAAAACCAAAAATTTAAAGCTTCTCACACCTTACCAATTTTAGTGATTAGATTATAACATCAAAAGTAATACCAAAATCTATAAGTTATTATCTCAGTTTAATTTGGGCTTCCAGGTGCACGTTCCTAGTGTTGAGTCACTGCTGTGCGTTTGAACCTGTAATTAATACACGTTACATGATAAATTAAGCTATCTTCAATTCTTGAGAGGCAATCCTTCATTCCTGAATTTCATCTGTTTTTCTTTGTTATCAGCCGGAAACACTAAGACTTACTGGAAATTGCCTTCAATTGTGTCATGTGTTGATATTTTTGCTTTTAGCTTCTCAAATGATTTATTGCCTGTCCTGTGCTTCCAGTTTCCCTTGTTTCAGAAAAGAGTCAAATTTTGCTTTCTTTCTGCGTTACAGCAGCGTTATAAAAGGTCACAGCAAGTAGCAAGTATATTCAATTTTTTGTATGTTTATTTGCATCAGGCTGGTCTACACTTCTGATTATATTCTTTTTTCTTGAGAGAAAGTTTGAAAAAGTTTTCTCTTGGCCACACGTGTGCATCACAAAGCAGGTTACTGAGCTGAGGATTTTTGAGTCAAGCATTTCATCACTCAGATATCTGGGTCGGTTTCTCACTTGGACTGATGTTTGCTTAACAGCACAAGCAGAAATTATTGTTGTTAAGAAGTCACAACATCATATCAAGTTGTGTTTTGAAGAATGTCGTTTTTATATGTTTTGCTGTTGACAGATAATGTTCTATTCAAGTTTCTCAGATTGTTTAAGGTGCGTGTGGTTCTTGTTTGAGTTAAATAATGTTCAGTATAAATAGAGAATTCCATGTTCTTATTTGCAGTCTCTGTGCTTTCCCTCACATGTAAATTATTTTGTTCAAAATACCTAAATGCCCTGTTGGTGTGTTTATTGAATTCAAAGACTTAAACTAGTCAGTAAAATGCAAGTTAGTCTGCGCAGAACTGTTAATGATATGAGTGAAAAAGGAAATGCTCACAAGAATTCACACAATGCACTCTCATTTCAATGTTAAGTTTTGTACCTAATTGACTTGGAATTCAAGTATCTTTGGGTATTCTTTCCCCTATTCGCCTTAAAAGAGAATTCGTTTCATAGTGCATGACTGTACTTTTTCTAAAACTTATTAATGTCCTATTGTTGGTTTATTGTTGTATTTCTCTTAGCTGGGCGATGCAAGACCTGAACTTCAATGTTTTCTTGTGCCATATGTTTTGGCATTGTATGTTCAGCTTGTGATGTTATTCCCAGATATTTATTTATCTGTCCATGTGTGTCTTGTAGAATTATTCATCATATCTTTGTTTGGACTTTATTGATGTATCCTTTAATTGTGAAATATAGGAGTTATAATAGATCACTCTAAATTACAATCCTTTTAGAAACAATTCTCAGTAACACTTTTTCTCATATCCATTCAAATGTTATACAACAAAAAAATCATCTCAGATTGAAACGACTTGGTGAGTATTGTTTTTCCAAATGAAGTACCTTTCATTTAAATGATACATATGGGTTACTTACACATTCTTGCAGCTTTTGTGTTGATTCCATCAATTTAATAAATTTCTTTTTCTTCAAAACAGAGATAGTTTTCTTGTGCATTCAAATTTTGTTTTACAGTGAAAACTTTTTAAAAGAAAAATTAAGGCAATAGTCAATCTAGTACTTGCCTTTAATTCAGTACATTTTTTCAGCTGTTGTGTAATATTTGTGCAGTTGTGGCCAAGCGGTTTAGCTGTCCTGCCCTCCTCTGTGGGCAACATTCTGTTCCTGGGCTTCATTGTTGATTTGTTTCAGATTTCTTTCCTTGCAAATCTACGTTTGTTCTTCATCTTGTTTTGGATTACATTATTGCTCAAAGGTTTTAGCACCGGACTGATGAGTGTAATATATCTATGTTTGTTACTTTTTCATCTATGGGTAGCGTACAATGCATCTTTTGCAGATCTGTGATGGTATTTATTTAAATCTTTTAATTTTGCTGTACTTTATGTGCAGGATCTCAATTTTTTGAAGAACTTTTACCTTCTGCCAAGAAAAAAATGGCTGATGGCAAGTCAGTTCCTTGTGACTTATGTCATCGCCATTTCTCCAGTCGCGCCTGTATGGTAACTCATCGATCAAACATACATGGTAGTTTGAAAGGACCTTTTGCATGTTCTATTTGCGGAAGAATGTCAAAAAACAAACGCAGTTTAAATACACACATGTATGAATACCATAGAACAAACTTCAAGAAGTTGAGAGTCTCTCATTTTCGGTCACAGCTTTAGATGTGAATCATCATGAACCACTTTTCCTTTGTGATGTTGAATTTTCGAAGTAGCTGCATATTTGCTGGCATTGCTTTACATTGACTCTGTAATCGTCCCTTCCATTCCTCAAATTGCGGATTTTGAGGATATTTTTTGTGGCAAGCTCAGCATGTTATTAAATAATTTAAAAGGTACTACTTTTGTAGTAATAAAGCAACTCAAGTATCAACATTTTCAATGCATTCTGTTGTAGAACATTATTTTTACAATCCTTGGGTACTGTGTACTACATAAACTGTTAACTTGAGATTTCCTGGAAGATGGATGTGTGCTCTTTTCTCTTCCTCACATTGTGATTCCGAAACTGAAAATAGAAGGGTTGCAATTCAATTCCTTACTTTGAACACTGTGTGGGCTTTGTGTAAAGAGCCTTTACATCTGAATTCTGCTTATGTGTTGCAGAGTTGAATGTTTGCATTTTTGTTTTTAGACTGCCTTATTTACACATACTTTGCCAGTATTGTTCAGCCGGAATAGTACCTTCACTTTTTCTGTGCAGCACCTGTGTGCCTTTCCTTTTTCTGTGCAATATTTGTTATGGAACTAGACAGGATTCTGGAGCTGCAATGCAGTTTTCTTTGTCAGCTTTCAATCACATTTCTCACTTATTTACCTTCTGAATTGTAGAATCTTTTACTAAAATTACTCTCTAAGTAACGAGGAATTTAAATACAATCAACTGCCAAAGCATGTGGAACTTATTGTTTTTAATTCTTTTTGTCACTGAATAGCGTCAGCCCAAACTAGATATACTTGCAGAATGCTTTTATATTTTGATGGTCGTCCTCTCTCTCTTTTCTGGTGGCATGACTCATGGTGTGTAATTGGGTGTGTTTGTTATACTCAAATTTTTGGAGGTGTAAATTAAAAATGTGAACACATTTTGGAATTATAATAATGGGCTTTTTTGAGATTTTTGAATTTTCTGTATGAACAAATTTAAATAAATTGGATTTATTGCTATGAATTGTTGCTGTTTGTGTTTAATGCTTGTACCTTTTTTCCTTGAGAATACATTTTCTCTTTCGAGTAAAATCATGTCAATGAGCTGTTGCTGCCATCAAATGCACTCTTTGTCAAATTTAGGAAATTGCTGGCTCTTTGCTTTGTATTTCCATCAATACCTCTTATGAGATACCCCCTGATCGAAACTCAAATCTTTTTCTTCATCTAATGTAATTTTTCTTTGCAGTTGAATACATCCGAACGGACAAGGGGCATCTCAAACTTCTCCTTGGAGGCTATATGTATACAAGGCATCGTGTCAATAATGGAACTATTGAATGGCGATGTGATCAACGAAAAGTGTGCACCAGTCGCCTCTGGGTCACCTGTGGTACAAATGACGTTGCTAAAATATCACCTCACTCACATCCTGCTGACTTTAATCGTGTGAAGATAGCCAAACTATCAAGATGGGTCGTTCCGCAAGATATGGTTCCATGGAATGCTTCCGAGTCATGGGAAAGAAAGTGATAGCTAGGAATCAATCTTTTTTCTCTTTTTTTTTTTTTTTTTTTTTTTTTTTTTTTTTTTTTTTTTTTTTTT